>JAECUM010049766.1:0-23114 GCA_016617855.1 Megalonaias nervosa | reverse complement strand
TAGTATAATAATAATATACAAGAAGTAGTATGATAATAATAATAATAATAATAATAATAATAATAATAATAATAATAATAACCTTTATTTAAGGAGGATAATACATTTGGTCATGAAAAACCGATTTGCCATCAAAATGGTTATAACATTTTGTAACAGGTTTTGGTATAAAAACGTCACTTGCACACACTCAGGTATTCTCGTGCATGTACTCAAAACAGATTTAAATGAAACAATGTATGTAATATACTGGTCGCCAGGTATATGTTTGAACAATATGCTATATGCAGGTATATATATTTAAGCATAGCATAAGCCATATATCTATGTATAGAATAAAACATTCACTAATTGTTTTTGGACTCAATAAAATATATTCGGTATAGGGAGGATTTCGTATATCATTCCAAGTGGTCAAGAAAGAATTAATTTAATGAGATTTGTAACGAAGCAAGACAATTTAAAACTACATATCCACAGGGTTATGGAATTCCACAACTTTTATTATATGCAATTTTTGTTTCTAATACCAGCGACAGTAACTAGTATATCCAAGCTTCTGAGGACTTTGTGAAAACAATCCGGAGCAAATATAAAAAGCATATATAGGCACAAAAATTGATTATGGCGAAAATTCAAACAGTTTCCCAACTTTTGAGCTAAACAGGCTCTTCGTTAGCTTAAATATACAGAACAGGTACTAAATTCAAAATCTACGAATCTGATTTCCTACATGTTAAAATAACTAGAGAGAATTTACAATAAGATATATCAAATTAAAAAGCTATTCCTATGTCCCCATAGACCTAACATATCTATATGGGGGGGGGGGGGGTGTAAGTAAAGTACAAGTTTATAGTTTTAAAAAAAAAAAGTATGGTACGGTATTCTAAATCTATATATTAGAAGTAGCCTTCGTCCAAACTCTAATATCGGCGCATAACAGTCTAAAGATCAACGTTTTGAACGCTCTCTTTCCCTCTTATCTGATAAGCTCCCGGGGTGCTGACCTGTCACAACCTAACACAGAGAAAATCGGAGACAAGTGTGTACCCCTCTGAATCCACGGGCAACGACTGGCGCCAGCAAGACGGTCAAAATCTTTTTGAAGACGCAAAAATATGAAGCCCAAAGATTAGGTGTAATCGTATGCTAGCACTGTAACATGCACTTGTTTCATATAAAGTTTCTATGATTCTTAGAGGTGCCATAAAACAAGACCCACGCAAAGAAACAATAGCATGGTAAGATTATATTTATCTTGAGATGGAGCATTAGACTGAACATTAAAATCATCTAATGGTTTAATTGCTGATTATTTCACACTTACAGATCTCTCTCTCTCTCTCTCTCTCTCTCTCTCTCTCTCTCTCTCTCTCTCTCTCTCTCCACACACACACACACACACACACACACACACACACACACACACACACACAGATACAGACATTCGTTGCATATTTATTATTTGCGTCTAGCATCAATAACCAGATAAAGTAATCATCAGTTGTATGGATTAAACAGATATCCTGATTAGAAGACGGGAGAGGGGGTTAGTTGAATGTATATTTGAACAAACTGATGCAACCTAAAGTCAGTGGATCGATAAAGCAACTTGGGATAAAGGACTTGTTTGTTCACGTGTTAAATGTTTCCCTGACGCCAGTACCCACTGACTGGTGACTTGAATAGAATAAAACAAAGGTGCCTTACCTAAAGACATTACAGTTGCGACAAAGGCGTGTCTCGAACGTGTAAATGACCTCGAAAGTGTCGACTCCTACACCAATCCAAATTTCATCCAAAAAGGTTAGAATAATGTCATGAATGCACATAGGTCAGAAAGTCACATGACATAAACTCAGATTCTGTAATAAATGCAATTCATGATTGCAGTAAATTGATATCGTCACGTGACAAGGGAAATTGATTCGCATCAGAAGCCTTAAGGATACATGGTTCAACAAAACATATAACATTAAGGTTTACGTAAGGCATTTGTGTGACAGGTAAAGGAAGTTTTGAATAGAGTATACATGTAACAGTTTGGTTTCAGTCTTTCATTACCTTTATACCAATGCGCAAAATACAATGATACTCTCTTTTATTAAATGGCTTTAATTTCCATGGCATCAAATGAACAACCGGTTTCAATCAAAGAAATTAAATATATGTAATGCTTTATATTCACTTAACAGAATATTACGGCAGAACAATATTATATCGCTTCGATGTAATGGTAATAAATGGTCTTGTCCAAGGACATTGGAACAGAAAAAGCGATGACCCCATTAAGTTTAGATGAATGGCATTTGGTCATCGCGGCTAGTGACAACAATGAAGGTGGTAGTTATGGTGATGATGATAACGACAACGATGTTAGTATTGTTCTTGTTCATCATGATGATTACAAGGATAATAACAAAGATGGCAAATAATTATTCTTTTTTTGGGGGGGGGCACCAGACAGATGCCCCCACTCCCCACCCCATTTAGCCAAAAAAATTAAAAAGTATTTTATCTATTTGTGTTTTCCCCCTTAATAGGTGTTGCATTGTATTATTTTTGAAAAAGAATTTTGATCAAAAAGTTTGTATTTTCAATTTTGTGTGGGGTATTTCTCCCTAGTGTTTCTAAGGGTTTGTTTTCCCAATCGGGTTTTTTTCCACCCGATCGGAATCCCTCACCCTTTTTTTTCCAAGTGACCTTTGCCATAGGTCCCTTCGTCCTGTGTATGCTACCTGTGTTGTGCTATATTGTGTGATTGCTATAGATTTTATTGCAAGGACGGCTTTTCATTCAAATTTCTCCAGTTGTCTATAATTTCTATTAAAACAGTTATTTCAAATTTATTTTAGTTTATATTTATTAAAAAATTTTTTCTCCCAATTTTGCATAAGAAACGGTGTACTATATATTTTTTGTAAAAAAAAAAAAAGCTTCGTGTTTTAAGTGCTTGTTATATGATGTGTCGTTTCTTATTTTTAAAATTTTGCTCAGGATATTTTTAATTCTGTAACTCTATCCTATATAAGAAGCCGCATGTTTTCTTTATTATTTTCACATGCTTCTCTTATTGAACTTTGTCTGTTTATAGTCATGAGCATTTTATTTTTCCAAACAGAAAAGGTATCCGAAAGGGTCTTATATAGCGACCCAGTTGTTAGAATTTTATCCTTCATCCTCCACGTCTGGAATCCTTTTCCCTAAAGTCCCATTTTCTTGTATTGTATGTGCATTTTTTCTACCCATGGATTTTTCGGAGGCTCCTCCACAGGCCTGTCCACTTCGCGTAGCGCCATGTGGTATAGCCCCATGGCGTTACTGTCTCTTACTTCGTCCATGTGTAGATCCCTGTTCATAGTTCCTAAAAATCCCTTGCAAATAAAAAAAAAATTTATAAATTAGTATCAGAGTATTTTAGGGTTCCAGTCTAGTTTCTCAGTGTTGATTAGTATTTTTTGTTAAAAAAAATAACCTTAAGCGCTCCAAAGAAATGTCCAAATTACATGTTTTTATAAGTATTTAAATTTGGATATATTTCCATTTTTTGAATTCTTGTGGGACAGGTTATTTATGTATTACTATTACCTGTCCACACTTAAACATTATATCCGTTATGTAGCTAATTATTTCAAATAATGTTTTTTTGTCAAACTTTCCATCTAAGTACAGTATTTTGTTTCTCTGGAAATTTCCCTTCTTTTTTATTAATGATACTATTTTTTCCCTAGCTGTTTCTTTGTTTTTGCATTCAATTATTGTATGTAATTTGGTGAAATTTCCTGATTTACATAAGGGGCATATTGGGATTATTTTATCATCCCTTTTCTCTTGCCCACTTCACCCGTGAGCCACACATTGTGGAGGTATTTTAACATTAAACTCTGTAATTTTAATGACTTTATACTTGTCCAGTTATCCCAGGTCTTGTCCCATTCTACTCCCCAGTGGTCTAATTCCACTTTACATCTTTTATTTTTTGTATGAATTTCTCTTTAAAAATTTTATGTTCCTTTCTTTTCAATACTCCATAATTCTTTTTTATCTCTATATTTGTAGATTATATCACTAATGTTTTTAAACTTTTTAGCTACGATAACAATTTTTGATAGTGATTTATTTCTAAAAATATCCTCTCTGTTCCTTAATAAAAACCCAAACCAAAATACGTAAAGTGCCTCCCACAGCACACTTGGAATTGCTTTTAGTGATTTAAAACGGTTTAAAATATTAGATTCTTGTACTATTTTAGGATTGGGTAGTGCTAGACCCCCCTCCCATTTTATTTCCTCTATATAGAGTTTCTTTTTCAATGTAATGTAGTTTATTACCCCATATGTACTTAATTATTTCATTGTCGATTTTTTCTAGCTGTTTACCTTTTATATCCATTGATTTTAAAACGAAATTCATGTTGGAATACATGTATGGTTTTGCAACTTGTGCCCGCTCCATAGTGTATAGTGGCGTATGCGCCCAGATTTCCATATTTCCTTTGATTTTTTCCTGTATCACTTTAAGGTTTTCTATTTCCTCGTTTTTTCCAAAATATATCCCCAGTGCTTTTACTCTTTCTTTTATTAGGTGAGGGGAAAAGCCCTGGGTGGTTCCCTCTCCAGTTTCCTATTTTTAATATCTCAGTTTTTTCATGGTTTATCTTCGACCCTGAAGCTTTACCAAATTTTTCATATTCCTTTTCTAGGTTTTTGAAGGAATTAGGGTCTTTTTGAAGTTTGTGCAATCATCAGCATGTTGGAGCATTTTAAATTCTTCTTTCAAATTTGGGAACCGAATGGTCTGAAGCTCTCGCCTTAACCGATCACTGCAGTATGACCTCGGTCCACATGGGTTCTCGTCTCGGGCTCACCCAATCTGGGTATGTGAGAAAGTTTGCCAGTAGCTTCGGTGGATAGGTGGTTCTTATCGGTGTTTTCTCTGGTTCTTTCTCCACAAGTAATACTGGCCGCTATGTAAGGCCTATCATGGCGTTAAACCCAAAACAACAACAACATAATTGTTCAACGATAACAACGAGAAGGGTGAAATAATGCATTATTTAAGATATATTTCAATTTACAAGAATAAAGCATATGGAGAGCTGACCAAGGACTCAAGAAAAGTGATCTTCAAACGTTTGCAAACATCTGAGGTATTTGTTCAACCAGAGTTATCCAATAGAACATAAGTGTTTTAGTACCAATGTTGCCCTTTGCTATGTTTAAAGTAATGTCCTATTCACAAAACATAAACTGTAACGAAGATTGTTATCGCTGATTCCAAGTAAATAAGCGTCGTTGATAATTACTGTGACAACACTATCTTCATGTTAATAATATTGGTCGAGACTGATTTGTCAATTCAGTTCAGACGTTACTCTTGTCTGTCAGTAGTAACATTAGTGCGACGTTTCTAGGTGTTAAAAGGATATGTTTGCTCGTAAACAAAACTGAAGAAAGAAGAAATAAAACGATTCATGGCATGCAAATGCCACCTGGTGTAGAAATATGTGGTTGAGTACAATTTATTGTACACCAACATAGTATTTCCTTCAGATAACATGAAAAACGAAATTGAAATTCATTTGTATTGAATGCAATGGGTAGTGCACTGCTAGTTAGTAACGGCACTGATCTTTTGCCTCTATTATTATTTCAGTATTTCTTTATTCAAGTCAGTGAACAACTTTGGGATATATCAGATTCAGTCTTAGCTCTCACATCTGCGAAAACACCAACAACAGTCTGGTCACTGTTACGGGATTCTAAGTTCGGCCCAATTTCCTGAAACATACACTGTGAAGAGATCAATTTAAACATTTTATATTACGAAACATTTAAATATCAGGACAGAATGTTACTTTCTGAGCATTCGACAAACAATGAATGAAATATCATACTTGCAAATTCACTTTGAATCGACAGCAACTTCTGCATCTAATAATTACTAAAAAGTGACATAATTTTCTTAAATGCATGCTGATCTGGCTTGCTTAAATGCATGCTGATGCGACTTGCTTAAATGCACGCTAATCTGGCTGGCTTAAATACATGCTGATCTGGCTTGCTTAAGGCATGCTGATCTGGCTTGCTTAAATGCATGCTGATCTGACTTGCTTAAATGCATGCTAATCTGGCTTGCTTAAATGCATGCTGGTCTGGCTTGCTTAAATGCATGCTGATATGACTTGCTTAAATGCATGCTGCACTGATCTGGACGGACATTTACTTTAAATTACTGAACTCAAAAGAAGGAAGGAAAAGAAATGTACAGTGGATTTTGTAGAGGCACAGACAGATGACAAGAGTTAAACAAAATGACTTCTTTGGCTGATTATTCAAGGATCGTGTTCATAGCAGTCCCCAAAAAATTGAAATGTGCAATCTCTTCTCTTTTTTCATTGCTTTGAAACTGTCCTCGAACTATGTGCGTATTTCTGGATAAATAAGATCTTTCAAAAGTACTAGCAGTAAACTATTTTCAATCTTTGTTTTATGTGCATATAAAGCAAAATATATAGTTTACGTTGTCAATTATCTCCCCTGAGTGCACAGGATATATTTTATAACATGCCAACTGCAGATGCACGTGAGGATGTATATCGCAGTATAGCAGAATCGTGCTCAAGCCTGATGAGAAAGATATTCTTGATGTAAACCTGAAACATCAATCCGACATGTTGACGATATACAGAGGCAGCTGCTTGCACCGAGTCTCTGTCGATAAGCAAGAGTTTATTCCAACATGAAAATATCTTGATTTTGTCTGCCATTCTTCTTTTTATCTACTCTATGAACCTGTTCTTCTGTCCATATGTTAAGCCGGCGGTGGAGAGAGTGTGATGGGGTGTGGTGGGGCGTGATTGCAGCGGTTCCTGAAACTTTAACTCGGTTTATTAGAGCACATATACTTGAACGTATACAGTTACAGATCGTCCTCACCCGAGATAGATATACTTATGTGCCTAGATGACAACTCAGTGACAGCTGTCATGCCTTCTAAACTGCGACCTGGTTGATCCGATAAATAACGACGTAGAATAACAGAGGAGATACGAAATGCATAATAATTTCTTTCATAAAATGGAGTTCTTTTCATCCCAGTTGCGATTTGCCTGATTTGATCCAGTGCGTTTTTTTTTTCTTAGCACTTTACAACACACAAAAAACACATCGCTTTATTATCATTGGCGTCCATGGTTTTCCATGAATCTTATCTGGCAACCCTGCTAACAACCCCACATGGTCTATCTTTTAATATCTAAGCTCGTAATGCGCCTTCCCAATGAAAGTAGCAATTATTTTATTTAATTGACAGATTCTTAAGTTAATATACATATTTATGTATTAAACAATCGCGTACTTGCTTCGAATAAGAATTCCCTATCTTATACTTTAATACATCCTGTCATCAACCATTACTAGTTTTTCCTTCGTCTTCTTCCCAGCTGTTATTTTCTCCTTATTCTTTTTGTGCTCTCATCTCACAGTTCTCATCTCTTTTGATTTCTTCTTTATTATTCCATTGTTCAAAGACCGAAATAATTTTGAACACGTTTTATTTGTTTGGATTGTTTCAAAGGTATATTGTCAAATATAGACACAAATCGAAGCGAATAAATAATTATATTTTGTTGACTATACTAATGTGAAACAATGAAACTCTGTACGATTGCAAAAGATAAATAGATATACTCGGATAACTACGACTGCTATTCAGAAAAAGTAGTGAAACAAAATATCGATTATATTCAGTTAGTTTTACATGGTGATCTCCCTGTTTATGCTATTTCGATATGAAAGATCTTCAAAATATAAGAACACATTTCGCAGATTTGGCTTGCTGAACAAAGTTGGCATATATCTGGGCTTATACCTCAAGAACCTGGACAATTTCATTACACAACTACATATATTAAATCAAACGGAAATAAAATCTTTAATATTTGATATTTTCTCCCTGGATATCGTGTTGGGAATATAACAGGTACGGTGTCGAATGAGTTCGGATCAGCACGGATAAGCTACGGAAGTGTGTCTTTACGCAATCTGCTGTACTCGACTTACCTCTGCACGACATCTATTTCAGGTGTTGCAGTGCCGTAAAACGCCAAACCATTCCATACCAAACCTTTCTTCCGGACTTAAATTTAAATAGTTGTTTATAGAAGACCGTACCATGACTTTCAAGCATTCCGCTGACATGGATCATATGTATGTATGTATGTATGTATGTATGTATGTATGTATGTATGTATGCATGCATGCATGCATGCGTGTAGCATTTTACGACACATCAGCAAAATATTGACTGTGGTGCCAAGTAAAGGTAAATTTCGAAAAAATACATAATGAATTGCACAAACATTTTGTAACATGATAAATTCCCAATAAATTTAAAGAAAAAAAATATATATATATATAAAACGCAAAGATTTTACACAAATGTGTAAAATGAGTTTAATTCAAAGTATGAAGGAAATACGTGTAAAATCTTTCGGAAATATTGTCGAATTTGTCATATAATATGCAAACCCTCATAAGTTCCAATATTTTCTCGTGCCGAACATACACTTTCTAAAGCAGTTCACGTCAAAATACCTGTCTCACAAGGAGGAAATCAACACGCTCGACAAGAACGTGTTCCACTGGCCCCAGTGCTCATGATAAACATATTTTTACCACCGACAAAAATAATATTATCAGCGCTTCTCGCCATCTCATATTAAATGACTTTCGATGATTCATATTTTACCTGAATTCGATAATCTGTCATAATTTATTAATGCAAGAAGAGTTATTGAAAGGCAAATGTACGAAAGCGGTCAACTGCCTAATTTATGCAATCGCTTATAAATCCAATACACTATTGTGATAGCCACGAAATTCAAACCTGCAATACCCATTTAGTCAATACGTAATTGAGAGCATGATACAGATATATTGGTAATACTGACAGGACAGTTAAAAATTTTGTTTCATATGCGATTCACATCTGACCGGTACTAACCGGTGTCATATGTGCAATTTTTGTGACGTCATCTATACTTAGGATCCGAAATGAATATGGTGATCGAGCACATGCTTTCCATATTTATTGAACTCTTTTTTATTTATTTGAATAAAAGTTTATTCAAATAATATTTTTGCCATGTCAGAAATATGAACATATACGTTTGCTTAGTTCGAATGCTTGATAAGTAACATGTATAAGCAATGACGACTACTGTAGTGTTTCTGAGTTGTTTCCACAGTCGTTGGTGGAAAGACTTTGAACGGCCAGTCCTAGTCCTGTTCCTCAAACTCCTCCCCTCCAAAAAAGTTGAATCATTTGATCTCTACATTATTACTGTATGGAGAAGAAAAACTGTGATAGAAGGATATGGTGTTTAAATCGCTCAAGAAGAGAGTATCGGTGCAGTCTATCCGCCGAACTTAACGTAAAGATAGTATGAAGAAGTGTGACAATTTTCTCAGACTGTAATATCGCTACAACTAATATACCTGAAACACATGGTTCCAATGTATATAGCGTTCACAGCAATAAAGCGCTCAAGAAGAGAGAATCGGTACAGTCCATCAGAATTTAATGAGTTGACTTACGGCATGAAGACCTAATGAAGTGTGACAATTATTCTTAGAATCTGATGTCGCTAGGGATAATGTAAGTGAAACACATTTTCACAGAACAGAGTGTTCATGCCAATAATTAATCACAATAGTGACCGGAAATGCAGTAAGTTATTCAGGATATGAGCTGGTAATGCAGTTACTTATCAGGGTATGAACTAGATATGCAGTCTTTGATCACGATATCAGCCGGTAATGCAGTCATTTATCAGGATATCAGCTAGTTGTGCAGTCCTTGATCACGATATAGGCCGGTAATGCAGTCATTTATCAGGATATCAGCTGGTTGTGCAGTCCTTGATCACGATATCAGCCGGTAATACAGTCATTTATCAGGATATCAGCTGGTTGTGCAGTCCTTGATCACGATATCAGCAGGTAGTGCAGAAATTGATCAGGATATGAGCTGGATATTCAGTTCTTGACCACGATATCAGCCGATAATGCAGTCATTTATCATGATATGAACCTATGCTAAAAGAAAAGCTGATGAAGTAAAAATCTTCAACCGTTTCGCGTGCTGAGAAAACGAACGATTTTAATTGATTATCAATATATGGTTTAAAAATAATAATTTGCCGTATGTTTAAAACTTCTCTATATAGTCGAATGTATCACTGTATCGCAATGCCATTTAATGTTTTAGGTCTTTGCATTGTTTGCTTAAAGCACTGTCGGTCCTCTCTTTGTATCTCTCTTTACATGAATGACTGTCGGACCAATGGCCTTTCAGATTTAATGTTCTCTATATTAATAACAGACGTTAAAAACAATTTTTCATGTCTTATGTCTTAGGCAAAAAATTCATTCACAAAAACGTGATTAATATAATTTCTTATCCCTAAAAAATGGAAATTTTAAATTAAAAATTGGCGACACTGATATTCATTCACTCATTGGAGTGGTCCAAAGTGCACACCGTTACGGATCATTGCCATGTCACCTCTGTCTGCATGAGTTCGAGTCTCGGATTCGGCCAAAGCGGGTATGTGAGAAAGCTTGCCAGTAGCTTCTCGTGGGTCGGTGGTTACGATGATGTTTCACTGATGACCCAAGAATTATCATGGGTATTTTTCAATGGTCAAACAACACTTGTCTTTTCCTAGAGAGACGCATGACCTAAAACACGTTCATATTACGACCAAAACCAATTTATGTTACAAAGAAAAAAACCCATAAGTTTTAATTAGATATGTCAATAAGTTATTTGCTTCCTACTTGTACCACTTTATTTAAATAAATATTGGTGAGAAGGCTCTTCCTAAACTGCCTCTTACTGATAAGCCGGGAATCGCTCACCTCAGTATAGTATTTTTCCTGATCCCAGCTCTTACACATGCATGATTTTCTTGTATAAAGTCAGTAGAAATTTCATAACTATAAAAAGGCACCTCCTTGGAACTAAAATATTTTCTCCATAAAATAAGTGTGCAAATTCGTCAACTAAAGTATTATTAGCGAAGAGTGAGTATATAATACTTATTGGCTTTCTACCTGGAAATAATTAACTTTAGGTTTTATCAATGTTCCACGAAAATAAGGTACTATCACACTGTTATCTCCATTTCCTTCGGAATAAGGTACTTTCGGACTTTTGCTTCCACGGTCCATAAAAGTTAAGTATACAAATGAAAGGAACAAAAATATGCATCTTAGCAAATAAGCTACAACCAGTTGGGTCATAGTAGACTTAACACATGAATAGAATACAGCTTTTAGTCCCTTGCCAAAAAATGTTTGGAAAACACTCAAGCTGTCTGCCAAACATGTACAAATTCTTATGGACATATTACAGGATTTTAACCCACATAAAAGAAATAGAAGGAACTACTTGATGCATTTGAATTCCCTATACAGACCCGGTCTCAAAGTCAATATCAACAAGGTAAAGAAACTTTGATTCGGATATATATATATATATATATATATATATATATATATATATATATATATATATATATATATATATATATATATATATTGGAAAAAAGAATACCCTGATTTATACCCAGCTTGTGCAGTTACCAGAGCTATGGCAAAGAAAGCTCTTGAGAATGATTTTGATAAGGAAAATATTCCTTTAGCTGACAGATGTATTGGTCAGGCTTTCGATGAGGTCGCTTTCATTCCTTGTTTGGATCAATCAAAAGGTATTAATCACAGTGATCCTCTTTTAACTACTCAGTCTCTTTTATCTAATCAGGGTGATAAACGACAATCACTAGTCGTCGAACAGGAAAAAGATCCTGAGATCTCCTGTTTGTTTCAGAGGGCCATTAGTGAAACTGAAGCCACTGAAGTACCTGCCTGTTATTTCATTAAAAATGGAATTCTTATGAGAAAATGGAGACCTCCCGAGGTACCTGCTGGTGACGAGTGGTCAGTGAACTATCAGATTGTAGTTCCAAAATCTTACAGACAGGAAATACTTAGTTTGGCCCATGAAACTCCTCTGGCTGGTCATTTAGGGATAAATAAAACTTATCACAAGATCTTGACTCACTTTTATTGGCCAAAAATCAAAAGTGATATTTGTAAATTTTGTAGATCTTATCATATTTGTCAAATGGTAGGAAAACCCAATTAGAAGATACCTAAGGCTCATCTGCAACCTATTCCTGCATTTGACGAACCATTTAGCAGAATTATTGTAGATTGTGTTGGTCCCTTACCTAAGACCAAGTCAGGCAATCAATATTTGTTGACCATTATGTGTCAACAAGATTCCGGGAGGCAATTTCTTTGAGGAATATTAAAACATAGTAAAAGCTTTGATAAAGTTTTTTTACTCAATTTGGCCTTCCCAAATGTGTTCAATCTGGTCATGGGTCAAATTTTAGGTCTGGAATTTTCCAGCTAGTAATGCTTGAATTTGGTTTCAGCAATTCAAGTCAAAAGTGAAATTGTGATTTCACAGAACTTTAATTGAGAGAACTTTTGAGTCTTGTAATAAAGTTCATTCTCTCTTGCTCATTCTTTATAATTTTCTTCAAATTAGATTTTACGGCCCTTACAAAGTTAAGAAGAAAATGAATGAGTTAAATTCTAATAATAGTACTCTGATCGAAATAAATTAATTATTATTATTATTATTATTATTATGATATATATATATATATATATATATATATATATATATATATATATATATATAGAGAGAGAGAGAGAGAGAGAGAGAGAGAGAGAGAGAGAGAGAGAATATTTGATACAGATCCAAAGAATTATCTTCATTTCAATACAAGTCTATTGCAAAAGAAATAGTCACTTTAAAGTCCAACGTCGCAAATTTCAAAAGTGTATAATTCCTCGTTAAAGAATTACATGTACAACATTCCCAGTGCTATTCGTAGCTTTCCTGTGATCCACTATAAGGAAATCTCAATGACTGACACTATGCAGATAAAGCTAACAAAACCTGTATCTTTTATCATCATTTTATCAACAGGCCGTTGGGATTCTGGCTGTCTGCTTGGAGTGATTTGCACCACACAAATCTCATTCCAAGGGAAACCTTATATTACTATGGATATGACTAGGGTACCAATGAAGCGAACTACCATGACATATTCCGCATGCACCAGTGCATTGAAGATATTTAGAACGTAAAACTACCGTTTGCCAGTTCAAACTGGCAAATTATCAAATATTCCAGGGAGCTACCAATTGTGTACATTATACAACTAAAATGATTTAGGCACGTATTTAATGAAATATATCCGGTATTTACGCAGGAAAAGAAAATTTTAATTCTTTTTTATATCCCAAACTTGCTGCGGGACCAACACTTAGAAGATTAAACTCACCCCATCCCCGCTTTCGTACATACTTTCATTGGTTGATTATATAAATATCAGTGACTTGAGAGAGCAGCAGGATGGTAATGACCTAATCTGTCGCAGTAAATTACATGTTTGACATTTTGCAAACTATTTGATCATATCTGACCACAATCCATCACAGTGGGTTTATCGTTGTTGGCAAGGAAGTAAAGGGAAATATGTTCCCAGATACATGTACGGCGTCGCATAAAAATTTCTTCCACAAGAATTAATTTCAGTGTCTGAAATGTAAAGCTGTTGTTTATTTGTTCTTTCTCACAAAGTGTTCGTTTCAGTTGCTACTTCTGTAGGTAAAC
This sequence comes from Megalonaias nervosa, assembly GCA_016617855.1. NCBI lineage: Eukaryota > Metazoa > Mollusca > Bivalvia > Unionida > Unionidae > Megalonaias > Megalonaias nervosa. The sequence continues at coordinate 9,350 of JAECUM010049766.1, read as the reverse complement.
AATCAAGTATCGCATGACATGATGGGAAATTTTGTATTTTACACATGAGAAAGAATTAAAAAAGGTGAACATTAGTTTGGCCAATAATTTTCTATAGTTTACATTTAAATGTATAAATTTTTGTTTTTGTTTCATTGAAATGATAAAGCTTTTAAAGCTATGCAAATTAATGATAGTTATCATCATGACTTTTAATTGATGGTGGGAATGTAAATGTTTGTTTAAGTTCAAATCCACACATTTCTTAAAATGACAAATTATATCTAAATCTTTGTAATCACCATGTATATAATATTATTATTTGTTATTCTTATATCTTGCTGCGCATTGCAGTTAAAATCTAATACAATAATGATCTGATTAATATTCGAACCATGAAGAATTTGGTATGCTGTTTAAAGCTGTTATTATTAGTTTTATGTTGCAACAATTATTCAACTGTATTATCTAGTAAAAACTTTTTTACTACACTATGATGGTAACTACGTCATATGGACTCTGTAAAAATGTGATTGCCGATTTGTGACTTTGTATGAGAAATTTAGACACTAGAACGTTTTCGTATTGTATGACATCTTCTGTCATATTAGAAGAAACTGCAATGCAGGGATCATGCTAGTATGAGTTTGGTTATCAACATTATTTCAATTGTCCAGCTTCTTACTTTCTACTTAATCTGAACAGAAAATCGTTTATGATAGACATATACTTGGCTAAATTGCATTTAAATATAAAATGATGATTCAAATAAGTTATGATGTTCAACATTTCTGAAGGTATCGCTAAACGTTTATTATATTCAATAGCACCCTGAATTGGATAAATCAGTATTATTTGTCAGTAGTAAGATGGATATAAGTTTCAGGCCTCAAGGTTCCCCCCTCCCCCCCAGCCCCTACACACAGACTCTAGGCGTTTGTTAATTTTACTCTCTCTCTCTCTCTCTCTCTCTCTCTCTCTCTCTCTCTCTCTCTCTCTCTCTCTCACACACACACACACACACACACACACAAACACACACACACACACACACAAACACACACACACGCACTCGCATACACATAATGATACATTTTTAACAAAGACTGAACGCTAGAAAATATAACATCGGCCATTGTTGGTATTATGTTAAATGATGACAAGCGATGAACAAATAAGATAGGCATGGGGTTTTTTTTATCAATGAATCTGTGATATGAGTTTTAAATGTTGGTGTACAAAATGGAACACGTATCACGCAGACTATTGACAGTTCAAGACACTGTAGAAAAAGGAGTTCGAACTTGTGTGTGTGTGTGTGTGTGTGTGTGTGTGTGTGTGTGTGTGTGTGTGAACAAGGCCATGACTAAAACAGAATCCATCAATTCACTTCATATTTCATAATTAGCAACCAACCATGCGTTTGATGGTAACGTTATATTCTTCTTAGCAATGTTCGCAGTGTTTTATATTTGTTTATGACTTCTTTACTGACGTTGTAATTATTTTGAGCAGAAAGTAATCTTTGATGGGTATTACAATTTGCAATTCTTGATTGTGGGGGATTCTCAAACATAATTTTAAATAAATTATTATCAGTGATAAGATATCATAGTTTTGTGTCGTGTGTGTTTTAATTCATTTTAGTCATCTTCAAATCATCATCAGACACATAAAAATAACTATATTCCTCGCCACTTTCTACCATTAATACACTATTTAAATGGATTGAAATAACTTGTGAAAGAATTGAGTTTCTCAGAGACAGAAAAAGTAGCGATGAAGTAGAATATACATTAATGATTACTCATGTACATGACTAAGGACATGACTAGTAAACTTTTAACTTAGAAATAGGTGGAAAATTGAAAGGAACGCTAATGAAGAGTTAAAAGAGAGCTTTCTGGAGGAAACAAAGAAAATATAATAGATTATGAAAAATCTTACTGTTACAATAAAGCAAGAAATGTATGGAAAATCTGTTTATGTTTTTGTCTTTTGTCTTGGGTTATATTTTTCCTTACTGTAATTTGTTTTAATTTACGTTACAATAACGGAAACTTATATCATTATTGGGAATAGATTTGCATTTTCCATAAAGTATGAAAGCAACATATTCTTTTACATTAACGAAGACGACGAAACAGAAACGTTACATTTCTGAAGGTTTCTATAATCTCCAAAAGTGCATGAACAGAGTTAGAGAGGAAATAGCTGTTAATAACGCCAACGAGTTATTGAAAGAAAATCAAATCTCATTGTCAATCCGGGCAATTCATTGTGTATATATCCAACTACAACTATTCAATAAAGGAAGATATATTCAGACTTCTACAGTTTGTGAGTTTTTCAAACCTTGCAATTTATATATTTACTTCGACCAGCTCAATAACAACAACATTCACTTTAACGGATATTTTGCGAGTTTACTAGAATCTTTACAGTTTACAAATCCTTTTATGGTGAGTTAGTTTCATACAATAATAATGAACATTACAAACAATCACAAAGAGGTCCCATGAAAAGATTAAATAACATTATTAAAAGGGAAAAAGTAACCATTTCCACAGTATGACTAAAACGTATGTTCTTGATGTTAAATAACTAACATGACTGGAAAAATATATTCAAGAGTCATTAACGATTTTAGTTATAAGCTCTGTAGAGAAAACATGAGATGAGAAAGATGTTGAACGGGACCAATCAATACACAATGACTTGAGCTTCAGTAACAAACCCGTTACAAATTAAATTGATCTCATAAAATTAAATGATTCAGCTATTGCGGTGATTGTACACAAGATGTGTTGATACACAATAATGTCCAGTGGACAATAAGTAACATCTGCTGAGCAAAATAGTAGCCAAAGAGAATAACCAATGAATCTGTATGGAAAATACAGAATTAAGATGTAAGGGACCTGTTTCAGTGAAGAATGATACTCTGTCCAATGCCATACGAGCTTGTGAAGAAAGGATGCAAACAAGCGTGTAGATGAAATACCAAGCATTCCACAATACTTGCAGCCAACTGAATAAATGATAAGCTGAGAGATAGCTATATGTAAATAGTGACATGGAGAAAATAAATATCTAAAATAAAGATCTTTGTAATCACAACTTTGAAACGTAAAACAAGACTTAAATAATGAAATAAAACAAAATCGCCAGAAATTCAAACTTGGTATTTTGTTATAAAGGTGCTGTAATAGAATAACAATATAAAACAACAGCTTGCGGTGTGAATCACAGTATATATCACACTGACTTAGACGACAAAACAAACATTTTAATAGATCAAGCTTTATCAACTCTAAATAATGAACACGCGACTCCAAAAGAAAGATAGATCACATAAAGATAAGAAATCGCTGATGAAGAATTGATAAATAGATAAATGTGTGGTATAAAAAGGTATTGACGAATGAGAAGATAATATGTGAAACAATTAAGAAAATAATTAAATTATATAGAACAAACGTTTGCAATCAAATCATATGCATTTAAAACCGTAGCATAAACAGACTTTATTATATTCTCCTTTTTCTTCTCCGTTAACTTTTAAATTGCAAGAATCGTGCAATATTTTACGATGTTGCACGCACGTTTACGTCAAGTGTGCCTAAAGGAACTACTTTGTAAACAAACCATGTACGCGCATGTAGTAGACATTAGGTTTCAGTTATTAGATTTGCTTGTGGATGAACTAAAACAGCTGTTTCGTGTATTTGAAAGTAAATATGATAAATTGATGTGGACGAGTTTACTGAGTCACAAATAAAATTTTAAAACAAACAAAACGAATGAACGTGATATTCACAATGTCCACAACAAACGTGAGAGACGCAGTATCGAAAATACCATTCTGGTCATTTGAACAGCTATTTAGGAGAAATGTTCCTAACATTTCGTTGATGGAATTGTTCAGACTATGACCAGTGATCTCTGGGGTATATAAAATTAGCCTAGAAAGGCATGCTGAGGGCAAGGGCTATAGCACATCTGTTAGATACGTACGATTTTCTACGTGAAAGTACTAAATTCGTGGGGAAGGAAAGGAAATGAAGGTCTTGTTAGAAAAGTAAGAGCCTCAGAGCCAACAAGCCAAAACGACGAGGAATTCTTATTTCCGCTGGGTGAATGTATTGTGATACACCTGACACTTTGCAATTTTCGGCGTTAAAGGTCACTGGCCACTTATATTATACAAACGTGTGATATTATTAGAGTCATAAACAAAACGCATTGGTTATGTGTGCTCAACATACAAATGTTTAATTCGACTTAAAAATCCGCTTTTTTAAATGAAAAATTTATTCGGCAATCTCCGTAAACAATTGGTAGTTTCCGCGTGCCAAAAACGGATATGACGTACATTTATCCCTTCTATTCAACCTAGCCATTCAGGTGTTTAATTTCCCCACGTAAATGTCTGTGTGATATATTTTACGATCGTGCTTTTGTACAGCAAATATGGTGCACTGTGTTGCATATGGATGTAACCCAAAGAGTGATGATATGAAAAAGGGTTCTTTCCTTTTCCGAAAGACCCTATTTACCAGGAAAAAAGTGGATTCAAGCTGTGGGATCGAATAGGATGAGGGATGGGAAAGTTGTATCATTTATGCCGGATTATAGTCAATTTCGCCCAAAGACAATTCGGCCCAACTCGAAAGACAATTCGGCCCAACTTAACAATAGTTTGAACAAGTTCTTTATCTTCAAACAATAAGTAGATACTATGTAAGATAGGTTTTAGGAATAGGTTTTAGGAGAAGAAAAAAAATAAATTTAAGCAAACTATCTTGATATTTTTTCAAAGAAAATAATTGTACTTCGTAACGTTCATATATATGAGAGAAAACACAAACTGACATATCTTGCTAGTTCTAATTAAAATATTTATATACATTATTATGCTAAAAAATTTGATTCTGCACCACGACATTCTCAATTTAAGTCTACTTGTCAAATTATCAATATTGATTTATAAAACAATAATACTTAACATATAAGATTCTACAGAATACTTATATAATTTTCTAAGGGTTGTGTACATGAGATATTATAACAAATATATTTAATTTTAGGCTTCAGATTGTAACACTGCTGCATATAATACACACTCGATTACACATGAGAGAGAGAGAGAGAGAGAGAGAGAGAGAGAGAGAGAGAGAGAGAGAGAGAGAATAATGTTGAGCATTTTGTCAGTATTTTAGCTGCTGCAATATGAAGCTCCTACCAGTTAATTTTATTGTTTGTTTTTATTTTTCAAGTTGTCTTAGTGTGGGCGGGCGTAAATTAAAAGCTTGTCATTACTAGTCAATATCGTCAATCATATTTGCTCTATTATTCCATACAAATAAGAAAGGAAATAATTTTGTGTTGAATTTCTGCCCCCCCCCCCCTTGCACGGTACAAAAAAAAAATGATAAACATATACTTATTTGAAAACGAAATGAAAGAAACTAACCTTGCATTGTTATCATTCTTTTTTCATCATGTGAAATTTATTAAAGAAAAAATATATTCACGAACTCCGTATATGTAGCGGATGCCGGCTTGCGTATGCATCCTTACTGTAGGCCTAGTGTGTATCGATTATGTCAAATAATAAAAATTGCAAAAGAGACGAAAATATCACCCGAGTGATTGAAGGCACCTGCCATTCACGCATGATAAGTTACAAGGTGCAAACTGACCAAGATTGTATTGTGTCCAGGTTAACTATACGACGGTATCTCGCAAATAAAAATCATTATTTTAAAATACATTCGCTCTGAGTGCAAATGATAATCTTTTCGCTAGCATGGGTTAAAGAGGTATTATTAAAGCAAGTTATTGTGGTGTATACTATTTGCCCTGCAAACATCAATTATGATTACATATGGCAAACAAATAGAAGCTCGGGTGATGAATAAACACAATTCGCAGAGAGCAATAAACTCCTTGCTTAAACTTACTGACAGGATATCAAATACAAAGGTTATTTTATTACAAAGCAAACCATCCCCGGAAACTGACTTTGGTATCCTTTAAGTGTGCCGACTTTTTCTTACGAAGTCGGTCAACATAAGGAAGCCAAGTTTGGTTCCTTTGGATTCTTTTAAGTGTGACGATTTCTTTTTTTTTTTATTTTTTTTTTATAAAGTCGGCAGACATAGGGAAGCCAGCACTGATTCCTTTTTACCTGTATTTACTGGACATTTCAAACTAAATTGAAACAATGGAACAGTGTTGAAAGCGACACAGTCTAGTGCGTGGTGCACGCATATCGATATAAGACTGAACAGTAAATTAGTTTTCAGTAGTTTCATCTAAATGTTCCCTAGCCATAGTTTATAGTGTTTTATTTTTCCACAACAAGAAGCATGTACTTAGTCTTGTGGGGATAAATGTACGTCATTTCCGGCTGGCGTCCTCAATAGGTGGGAAATCGTAGCTAAGGGGCAGTAACAGCTTTGTATACTTCTATTTCGATTAATTAACTTACTATATCTTCTTTACACTTGCTAATTTTCTATTTTTTATTTTTTTTATTTTTTTTATTTTTTTTTTTCTTGGAGTATAACTACTTTGAATCATGTAATGCAAATCTGATGCAAAATGAAAAATGTTGGAGTATGTCCGGTGATCTTTAACTATGCTGAGACAATGTTTCGGATTTAGGCTAGACACATGTATTTGTATGGAATTAAAACAACTAATAAATCCAGCGGAATTGAGTAGAATCTACAAAACACACTAAAATCATTTAATTCCAGACCAACTGGAACAGATGTTGCAATGCACATTCATTCATAATATGACTCTAAATTTCAAGTTTAAGTAGACAAAAAGCGGGAATTCTTCTTGAAAGTGATGTCAAGCTCGCGACTTAGTTCAAATTTTTATGGGAGGAGTTATGTGTGCATTAGCATTGTTGTTTTGTACTGATGAATCTGCGCTTGTGTATTTATTTTGAAATACAGCATAAATTCAATTACTTTGTTTCTTGTAGTGTATTTTTGTTTATATAATTAAGCCTTAGATAGAATAAGAAAATGAGTAAATAATAAAAAGGTTACTGCATTTGTACTGGAACATATGAACTCGTTTTGTCGGATGAATATACTGCACTCCCAAGGTCGTGCAGTATATCTATCCGAACAACTCTTCATATTTTCACATACTAATACAGTAACCTATAATTATCACTGAGAAGAAGAATCGAAACGGTTGATTCTTATACGGTTGATTCCTATACGGTTGATTCTTATACAGGTTGAAACATAGTGACATTAAAACTTAACTGAACACAGAAAAATATGCATCTATCACTATTGTTAACATTATTTAGAAAAATTTCTTTGCGGAAATAGATGAAACTATATACAAGTTCATTGATGCATAATATTTTATGATTGTACGAGATGAATTTTGAGTGATTAATCGAGACTTCAATTGATGATGTTGTTGTTGTTGTTGTTGTTGTAGGGTTTAAAGCCATTTTTCAGCACAAGATAGGCTATACAAGGCGACCAGTATAAATGGTGGAGGAAGAACCCCGGAAAACCCCGGAAAGAACCACCGACCCACAAGACGCTACTGGCAAGCTTTCTCACACACCCACATTGGCCGAATCCGAGACTCAAACCCACGCAGACAGAGGTGAGATGGCAGTGATCGTAACGGTGAGCGCTTTAGACCACTCAGCCACTCGGGGCCCCGACTTCAATTAAAAAAAAAAAAATATTTTATTTCAGATTCATATGGTTGTAAGATTTATTCAATGCCGACATTACATCTAAACATTAATTTCAACCTTTGGCTTTGGCAATGCTTCATCAGTTATGAAAATATCAACCAAGTTGGAATCTATGTTCATGATTTTGCCCCGGTATTTAGATACATAGCCATTTATGATGGTAGTGATGCTATTATTAACTTGAATGACTGCAGCATTTTCATGACCTACATAATTTTGTGCTTACTAGCGCCTGTGAGAACATACAAAAAGACCATAATATCACTAGTGAAAAAATTAGACAGATAATATCAGGACCGAAACACTAGTACAGAGTAAAGAGCAAGGACATTTTTTAATGCTACTTGCTTTCAAGATAATTTTCCTTCACATCTTTTCGTTCTACATAAAGCTTCGAGATTTACTTTTGCGTTGGACAAACCTCTGTAGCAACTGAGGTTGAAAATCCAACTACAGCACGCTACAAAGTGATTGCAATATATCTGCAATTATGTTAGCGAAAAGTGTACCAAGGGAATTTCTTTCTTGTGGTCATCACACCAAACGAGTGAGACTGTTGATGTTATGACTAATAAATAAAAACTTTATAGGCGCAAAATAACCAATAATGAGTTTACAAGGAGTGGATATGACGTGTACAAAAGACAGAAAAACTGTAAAGTATTTTAATATATAAATTGAAAATATGACGATTTTTTGTGGAAGACTTACACAACATGGTTATTTATAGAGTGTAGTATATGAAATAACAGCTTACTGAAGGAGCACAGAATCACACACATTTCATCTGTCTTTAGGGTCTTTAATTGGAGTTGTATATATTTGCCTGTGAAATATGTTAATATACCCATTGATAAGGCTAGGTAATAAAACACCTACACATTTTCTATTTTCATTCTGAGTAAACTATATTCACGTTTTTGTCTTCGTGGTTCTTTTATTTCTAATAAACCTTTCTTTTATATGCGCTTTGTTTGCAGAATAGGTGGAACTATATATGTTTTCTATCCACTGCAATTTCTTAGCATTTCGATGTAACATTCTTCCCCTTCATCAAACTGTTGGATTGGGGAGAGGTCTGAATGCCTTAAATACATTATCCCCCGTGGCAGTTTGAAGTTAATCACCAATGCGTATGTTGAGAATACGTCTATCACCAAAAAACTTACAACCTCCAATTACCTTTTCATTCGATTGTACGTCAACGATATTTGATTGTCAATGGCCATGTCCATGGCTAACATGCAAATACCCCTTCAAACGGAAATCTGCAGGTGAGACTCGACTGTTTGTGAAAAGTACAAGTAAACTGTTCAATTTACCATTCTTTAAATTCAATGTAGCTTGTCTTCTTTAATGCGGATTAATTCCTTAACACGATTGATTTATAACTGAATGATCAATATCTCAAAATGTCTTCTCTATCATTTATTTATTTTCAAAAAAGTATCGTCTTACCTCATATATTTTGCAATTTTAATTCAAGGCAACATGATATGTTGTTTATTCCCATGTTTCAGCGGATTGAAAATAAAGTCTATCCAAAACAAATGCCCATTCAGTACAAAATCATCAAGGGTCCATTATTCAACACACACACACACACACACACACACACACA
>JAECUM010049765.1:0-43998 GCA_016617855.1 Megalonaias nervosa | reverse complement strand
TTCCATCGGAGACTCGTGCTTTAGCGACAGAATTTTAAATATGATAAATAGTACTAATTATGACATTAGGATAGGACTTATACAGACCTAGCCTGTCAATGCATTATAGAATCTGATTTTCATATTCTGGTGTATGACAGATCTACAAATATTGGGGTACGGACAGGTAAGCTGATCATAGAGTGAAAGCTAAAGTGAAAAACTATAAGTGATAAGTATTTTCGTACAAATTAATTTGAACAAAATGATTGCTTTATAAATAGTATCAAATCTACTTTAATACCGTACGAACATGTGTTGCGAAGAAAATCTTTTAAGGATTAAACATGTTTTTACGGTAATCTTTCATTTTAAAACCTTATACAAAATTTAACATTTTTCCCTTTTGATGTTTTCATTTAGCACTGAATGTTTAATTTATTTTGCAAACGATTTAATTATTTCTCGAATGATTTATCTTGTTTAATCTTTTTTGCGTGTATATAATCGCATTTTTGGAATTTTACTTTCAAATGTAGATCATATTGTAAGTATTTTTCCCATGAGATTTTTAATCATACAGATATTGGTACTATATATTTGTAGTCGACTTTTCATCAACGTCGTAAATGTGGTTAATTGTGAATGAAGTCAGATAACATGGACAAGCATCTTAAGAGGCAGGGTTGAAAACACGTCAAGTCTCCTCCCATGTACATGCAAAATTCAGTGAATAGAGAACGTAGCAATATCCTGCTCTACTTTGTTCAGTAGTTGAGGGTGGGTGGAAAAATTAATTCAGTCATTACAAAGTCTGTTCTTGTGTTGGCGTCTCGTACCGCAGTTTTAGAGAGAACTGTTTACTTGATTTGCTAGCAATGAATTTGATTGTAGAGAATTTGGTGGTTCAGTTATTATTGTCATAGAAAGGTTCGAGTGTGCATAATACACTTGTCAACCAGATCGACGGATAAGAGTGCAATTTACAAAATATTAACGGTTCATTTCTAATAAACAACTATCAACAGATCAGGTTTGATCATACAGTGAGTACAAGTATATAACTGACAAAGAGTTCTGGAGGTGGTCTTGATACTAATGAGGGATTCACACAGTTAAATAAAATCTAATCTAACACGATACATTTCGTATGATTTGATCAAATTGTAACTATGTTAACATCAAAGACACTGTCTCCTGTCATGAACATGCTCTCTTGCTTGGCTACACATCTAATTTAAAACACTGCTGAAAGGATAAATAATAAAGAAGAAAATAATAGCAATAATATTACGATTGCGTCCAAGGAATAGCTGTGTCCTACATCAATCGCTAACTTTGTCTATCTTTTGAATCAATAGCTCTTAATATTTGGATTAATACTCCAGTATGTAAGTTATATTAATATATACATGTATGTTCCCTCTAAAACAAATGTGACACTAATAGGTAATTCTTCAATGGACATTTATTATATATATATATATATATATATATATATATATATATATATATATATATATATATATATATATATATATATATATATATATCTCTATATATATATATATATATGTGTGTGTGTGTGTGTGTGTGTGTGTGTGTGTTTTCTTTCACTCATATTTTCAATGACAATATCTCATGATAAATACACTGAGGAGTACTTCAATCAAAACGAAAGATCAGCTCACTAGACCTGTGGTAGTTCTCGGATAGCTGAATCAAATAAAAATCACGTGACAATAGGTATCGTTTGTCAGTCTGCAGATCACTCTCGATTTTTAACTAAAAGTGTAGAAATACATTGAAGTTAATGCTGTCATTGAAATGTATACTTACACTTTTCTTAATGTCAAGGCCCACTTTAATTTCTTCAACATTTATAGTACTAAAAAACTTCAGGCTGTTTAAAAAACATGATCATATCTGAGCTGCCTATAGCCTGAGTCATCTGCAAATGTGCAAGGAAAGAAAAATTAAAGTATTGGAAATAACCTTGTGAACCTTTCTTTTATCCCAAAAGATATTTGGTTTATCCTACCTTATTTGTTAAAATGCTGTAATATGATTTGACTGTTCTTTCACGATTTCTAGTATATTTATTTATTAATTGATTTCTCGAGGTTTTCTGACGGATGGATGGTGGATAAAATTTATTGCATTTCTCATGACATTTATGGGTAATGCTGATAAAGATTGATGAATTCAAAAAGGATTCGAGGATAGTGGGTAGGTGGACACCGCTTTTATTTTGCAACTATTTTGGCCTCATTGACGAGTGTAAGTAGCTGCGATATCGTCTCGTTGCTGGTTTTCTTGTTTGCTATCTTAATCGTTATGGGGCCCCCACATAGTGTCTTGATGGAGCTGTTAATGTCACCAACTGGGGCACCAAAGGCCCGAATAGGCTGTAGGTTAACCAAAAGACAGCTGAGAATCAAGCTGTATACAGGACCTGAAGATAAGTAAATAGGGTAAGATAATGAGATTTAATTATGCATGTTATACAGGTAAAACGTGTGGGTATTTAAAACTAATTTCGTTTATTGACTCAAGTAAGGGTGCAGTTACTTGTATTATATTTAGCCGGTAAATGTGTAGAGCTGGCTGGAATCATTTGCCATTCTTACAGTCAAGATTTCTTTTAGTGGAAACACTCTCAGTTAAAATACAAATGCAATCATTACAATATTTCTTTCTTTTTGGCATGCTTCTTTATTTAACAAAATAGCAATTTGTGGTGATTATATACTGAGAAAAAAATGATTGAAGTTTTCAAACATTTATCAATGTAAATTCTGAGGTGATATAAGTAAGACTGTTCATGTAATTTCCTTTCACTGCTCTAGCTTGCAATATTTCGAACTTTTTATCGTGTAAATTTAGGCATATTTTCACATAATGGAGCTTTTATAATATAACATTATTTTCGATTTTCTCACTTAAACATCTTCATAAAGAAAGGAAAAGTTTCAAATGGAGCGGAATCTTCCCTCGTTGTAGGAGGAGTATATTTCTCAGATACAATGAGATAAATTCGCAAGAAAAGAAATGTCAATGAGGATCAGTATTTGCCTCAGAGGTTTTTGTAATAGACTAGTTGCGACTGGTGATACTGTTACATTAATGACTTATCAATGTTTACCTTGTCAATACACCGCTACACTGAAGATAAACATGTACCAGATCTGAATAACTTTAGTGAGTAAGAAAGTGAAGTTTATCAACCCAAAATGCTTAAAACGATAAGACTAACTCCAGGATTTAAATGAGAAAAAATGGAACGATAATTAATTGTTTTATGCCATGTATGTTTTTTGTATGTCCTAGATTACTGTGCATGAGAGAGAGAGAGAGAGAGAGAGAGAGAGAGAGAGAGAGAGAGAGAGAGAGAGCTACATACCCAGATTGAATTTCATTTTTGAAAATATACGGACTGATGAAAATTTTGTAATAGTAACTGAAGTTTCTCAAAGTAATTTGCTTTGTGAATGAATCTTGCGTAGGTATAGATTGTAGCTTGCTTTTATACCATACAATACCTACATATGGAATTTTCCGATGTCTCAGTTGATTAACCGCTTCTCATTGCAGGATTAAACTACGGATATATTTAAACACATTACCACGCAGCAAACGTTTTTGCATGCCCAGTTGACCTGTTAACTTACACGTAGCATTTTTCCGGTACTCCTTGGTTGCCTGGGTTTTAGTATATTTTAACGGTTTTGCCCTAACATCATTGATTGAGTCAAAAAATTAACACAATTTTCCTGGCTTCTAGTTAGAAATCTTTTATAACGTATCCGAAAGCAAGCTCCATATAGTGACATTAATTTAGTAATGGGTGTTTTGTTTTCTACTCATATGAAGCCATTGGAAAAGTTTTAAAATGATCTATCTTTGACTCGTACAGTGATCATATGATCGTGAAAATATTTGCATAAAAATAATATTGAATTAGTTGATTGGAAGAATCAGTTTAAAATGAGCACAGCTTTTTCATTAAGAGCCGTTCTGTAATGTATGTAAAAAAGACACTATTAATGGTGATTTTAGGTTCCATAGGCGCTGAGATGAGAGAATCGTGCAAAAGCGACTGAATTTTAAATATGATAAATAGTACTAATTACGACATCAGGATAGGACTTATCCAGACCTAGCTTGTCAATGCATTATAGAATCTGATTTTCATATTCTGGTGTATGGCGGATCTACAAATATTGGGGTACAGACAGGTACGCTGATCAGAGAGTGAAAAATAAAGTGAAAAACTATAAGTGATAAGTATTTTTTGTACAAATTAATTTGAACAAAATGATTGCTTTATAAATAGTATCGGATCTCCTTTAATACCGTACGCTACTGTTTTGCGAAGAAAATCTTTTAAGAATGGGTGGAGAAATTAAGTCAGTTATATTTTTAAAGTCATTATAAATTCTGTTATTCATTTGGGTTCGGGAATAAAGACTATAATGAATTTTAGTTTGCCGTTATTACTGCTTAAAAGATATAAAGATATTTAAAAATATTACTCGGATTGGTAGAATTAACATTACAGCTAGGTATTTCAGATATATCACCGACGATTAACAAATGAATCCGAAAGCCCCAAATTCCGTCATTCAGAGCTACGAATTCGTTATGCAACTATCAAAGGTGTAGGGACTTCACCTAGACTTCACATTGTAATGAGTCGAATCTTATCTTAGTGTAGGATTCCAAATATTTGCTTACTCAGTATTGTGGACCAGTTGACCCTGACAAAAATGTTGGCGCCTCAGAGAAAACTGATTACTTGATTTCCTAGCAATGAATTTGAATGTAGAGAAGTTTGTGGTACGATTATTATTATTAAATATGAACTCGTTTTGTCCGATGGATCTACTGCACTCCCAAGGTCGTACAGTATATTCATCCGGAAAACTCGTTCATATTTTCTGATACAAATGCAGTAACCTATAAGTATACAAAAACAATACTAATGCGCACAGAACTCTTCCCATCAAAATTTGAACCAAGTCGCGCGCTCCACATCACCCTCAGAACGAATTGCCCCTTTTGCTCTACTTAAATTTAAAATTTAGAGTCATCTTGTGAATGAATTTGCATTACAACATCTTTTCTAGTTGGTCTGGAATGAATGGATTTTGGTTTGTTTTGTCGATTCTACTCAATCCCGCTGGATTTATTAGTTGGTTCAATTCCATACAAACTACACGTGTCTGTCATTTGAGCAGGGGCCCTGGGACACGTTTTGACTCGGCTGCATGTGTTTCCGTTCTGCCACTGACTGATTAGAATCATCCTGTGGGAAAATATGAACTCTTTCAATTGTAATTATCAGAAAGACGCTGTGGAATTTCATGTTCATTTCATTTTCAGTGCAGTAAGTGGAATTCACTTGGAACGTTGTCAAAATTACAGTACAATTTCGATAAATATGTAAGCAAGCTTTCAAACCCATGACATAGCCCATGTAATTACAGATGTGAAGAAGGAAGAAAGTACATTTTGAGGAAATTCAAGATGCAAAATTTTAAGTACAATTTCGATAAATATGTAAGCAAGCTTTAAAACCCATGCCATAGCTCATGTAATTACGGATGTGAAGAAGGAAGAAAGTACATTTTGAGGAAATTCAAGATGTAAAATTTTAAGTCTATTTTTGCCATTCTTATTACCAGCTAAAGAAGATATGTTTATGCCTGGTCACTAGCGTGCTTCCCCAGTTATGTTATGACCTGTACTCAGTATCATGGCGTCTATTGCTAGTCTAAATCCGAAACATTGTATCCACATAGTTGACGCCGAAAATTGCAGAGCGTCTGGTGTATCACAATACATTCAGCCAGCAGAAATAAGAATTCTTCTTCGTATTGGCTTATTGGTTCCGAGGCTCTTACTTTTCTAACAAAACCTTCATTTCCTTTTTTCCCCACGAATTTAGTACTTTAATGTAGAAAATGGTACGTATCTGAGAGATGTGCTATAGCTGTTGCCCTTAGCATGCTTTTGTATGCTATTTTATATACCCATAAATCACTGAACATATTCTGAGACCGCTCTCGTGGCCTAGTGATTAGAGCGTTCGCCTCGGATGCGGGAGGTCGTGGGTTCGATCCCCGTCCGAGTCACAGCAAAGACATATAGAAATGGTACTAACAGCTGCCTCGCTAGGTCCTCAGCATTAGGAGGTTAGTGTTAGGGCTGGTCGACCTGGTGTCAGGATAATGTGACGGGGTGGAAGATCATGCTACATGTCTGCGGCATGATGCCCCAGTGCTAAGCGTCACTACACACTTCCACACTGTAGACATCATAGCAATATGACTGAAAAATTGTTAAAGCTACTTTAAAAACTGAAATCACACACACACACACACACACACACACACACACACACACACACACACACACAAGCACACACACACACAGACTGAACAATTCCATTAATGAAATGTTAGGAACCTTTCTCCTAGAAAACTGCTTAAATGATCAGAATGGTATTTTCAATACTGTGTCGCTCAAGTTTGTTGTGGACATTGTGAATATCACATTCATTCGTTTGCTTGTTTTAAATATTCATTTGTGATTCAGTATAATTTTGTCCACATCAGTTTATCATCTGTACTTTCAAATACACGAAACAGATGCTTTAGTTCATCCACAAACAAACCTAATAAACCAAAACCTAATGTCAACTACATGACTGTACATGGTTTGTTTACAAAGTAGTTCCTTTTAGGCACACGTGTCGTTCACGTGCGTGCAATATCGTAAAATACTGCACATTTCTGACAACGTAAAGTTAACGGAGAATGAAAAGAGTATATAAAAAGGAAGTTCTTTTTAAATTTTTACTTTGTATTCCGGGAAGTAATTTGGTTTTTGAATTTCACGGAACTTGTTGGTTTTCGCTCTTTTCTGTTACCTAGTTTAAGACCACAGAGTCCTTACAATATTCTGTTAAGCTGAGGGCTTAAATTTCATTTCGTACTCTAATTTATTTTCAAAGATTCAATGGCCAAAGTAAAGGAACTATAACCATTGCAGTGACGTATATATAAACAATAGCTAGAAGAAGAAGCAGCAGAAGCGAAAAAGAACAAATTTGAACATATTCCGTAAATATAATTACAAATATCAAATGTATTAATTACATAAGTGGTAGAATTTCATTTTGGGTCCCATAATACAATATAACTCTTAGATCATCGTGTTAATCAAAACGTGTACTTATTGCTATCAACAGCCAAATTATTACATTGCTTGAATTAAGAAAACATCTTAATACTTTATATGAAAAATACAAACCTGAGAATAAAATAGGCAACAAATGATATCTTTAATGGCGAAAGACCCACTCCCTGTAGTAAATTTGCCTTATCAAATAAATATAATCTATATTTTATGTACATCTGCCGAAATCGGAATTGTTGTAGATTTTGTGCTACAACCCACATAATGATTTGATTACGGAATAATATTTCTTCCTAGAGGTAACTAGGAGAACTTTATCTCTAATTATGGATGAATAAAACTATTGGATGATAGAGTTCCTCAATTCAACGTTCCGATTTAAAGCTCACAGATGACGGTCAACAATTTGCTCAAAAGGACTTGATGTTGGCCACATTATTAGCGCCATAATCATTGTTGTCGATACTCAGTGAAAATGGTTGGCTCAGAGAAGTTTCCGATGTTGCTCTTGAAAAGTTTTCTAACTGAAGGATCAAAAAAGATACAAAAAATGCAAGAAATATCCACTTCGCAATAATAGGTTTGCAACTGAAGCATACCTGAATCTTCGCCCCCTTTTCTTATCTTCTCATTCAATATCTAGTCATGTTTGGATTCCATATTCATATATATAAGTTAGATTCATACATATAGCATTTACGTACAACTGTGTAATAGGCGATGCGCTGCAAGACTAGGGTTGAAAAACCGGACACTGAGTTTGACGCATTTCTTTCACAGACATTTTTCCTAGAAACGTATATTTATAAAATACTATGAAGAGTATAGGTACTTCAATGTAAACACGTTATCCGGAGAACTATAAATGAGGTATGTTGTATTGAAAGGCAGGGATTGTATGTCTATTACTGTTTCTGTCTAGTCAATAATTTTTAATGAAAGGTCATACACATTGTGTTTCGCTGTAATTGAGATCTTCACTTACAGCTTTTGAAATCATAATGCCCTCTATCATTGTTTCAGCGTTGATAGTCTCAAAACACTTTACGTTGTTTTTTCCAAGAAGGTGACCATTCTTGTGTTACCTATCGTTTGTGTATTCCGTGATATGCAGGTAATGGAAAAACCATAAATTTTGAAAATAAAACGCTAACCTCTTGTATGAAATTATTTCTCGTCGCTCAAACAGCTTATTAGGTCAAATAATGTGGCATTGTTTGGGTATATTTCTCTGTTTTTCATTTCAAGTTGTAAAACAGCATTATATTTGTAATGAAGCTTTCCAAAATATCTTCAAACTGCTGCTCATTTACAAGATTTGGTTGGAAACCTACCTCTCTGTTTTTAAAACAGAAATCTTTTCCAACAAAAGACATTGGGATTTATCAATTTTCACCAAAATAGGTACATTTAAAATCATTTCTATATGGATACAAAATACGGAAAATGAGACGAGAATTAAGGCATCATGTTATATATGTGTATATTTGTGTCCGAGAGTATCGAGAGCAACCTACCCAAATAGAATGGCATATATGCATATCTATCTATCTATCTATCCATCCATCCATCCATCCATCCATCCCTCTCTCTCTCTCTCTCTCTCTCTCTCTCTCTCTCTCTCTCTATATATATATATATATATATATATATATATATATATATATATATATATATAGAGAGAGAGAGAGAGAGAGAGAGAGAGAGAGAGAGAGAGAGAGAGAGAGAGAGAGAGAATTTTCCAATAAGTTAGGAATACCTTTATTAAAAACATTACCCACTAGTCTGAATCAGACACAAAACACGCGAAAGAATCTGAAATAGATATGTCTAAAAAGCATTTGTGAAGTAATTACGAAGTATTTAAATTGATGCAAAACAAACCCAAAGCGAGTATTTATCGTAAAAACTTTCTTACGCAATTGTAAATGCACCCATGCTATCTTTGTTTCCTGACTAAACATGTGAGCGTTAACATTTTTTATGAAGAGTTTGCACTCTTTCGATTTGGGTTAGGTCAGAAATGAAAATCTCCATCACAATTACTTTGAAAAAGAGCATCTTCTCTACCATCACATGTACAGAAAACACTGTTGAAAAAAAATCCAATGTACTTTCACAAATCAGCCTGAAAACGTCGGTGTAAGATTGAGCTCAGTTTTGGACTATATTTGGAATAATAATAATATAAATGTTGACAACAACACCAAGAAATAATTTTAATTCCAAAAGGAAACTTTATTCAATAAATATGGCTATCACAGGCATGGTTTCAAAAAGTTTCAGTATAAAGTTCCCTGAGACATTTACGTCACATATACAAGAAATAAGTTAGGGAATGCAATTTTGCGGATAACAAACTTTCATTCTACAACACACATTCGTGACATTCACACAATATGTTAATATTATTTACAATTCTGAATCAGAACATTAGATCATTTCATACGCTACACGCCAATTAATTATCCATGCAAAGGCTAACACAGTGAATCTGTTTCAGAGAGTAATGAAAATCTGTGTCAGATTCATATGAAAATTCCAACAGCCTTTCTCGTTCTACATTCATATCTATATCTATAACACTGCTGTATCAAAACAAACTTCACAAACGTGTCAAATATCATGTTAAATTTGACGTTAAATAATTAATTTATGACTTTTTGGAAAGACAAAGAAACTGTATACATTTGCAAAGCTCATTGTTTCATAGACGCGTTAAATAAATAAATGAAAAATAACAGGAAACGAGAAAGAACACATACATATAGATTTAAAAAATAAGGCGATATTTATGAACTGTATTAAGTGGCTGGATTCTATTTGTGGTCGCTATTATCAGTTTCCCTGCGATGCTTGCTCGTTAGTTCATCGTAAATTTAAAACTTGCACATGTATTGTCAAGAAATATATGAATGACTACTTAGTGCACCAATCGAGAAATGAAACAATTTAATACTTTATATTTACAAATGAGGTGTATGTGCCACTATCAGTTCGCAACGATCCCTTCCAATTAGATCATCATGTAATTCAGAACGTGTATCTGTATTGTTAAGAAATATATCAACGATTACCTTAAAGCACTGATAGAGGAATGGGAACACATTCATAATTTATACGGAAAAGAGAACTCCACGAACAAACGAGGTAAAAGGTGACATACTTAGCGGCGACAGTCGCATGGCATGTGCTGAAATCACTTGTAGCATATCAAATTATAATCTATCTTTTATATATTTATACAGAAGGCTGAATTGTTCCAGGTTTTTTCCGACATCCCGCATAATGATGTAGTTACGGAATAAAATTTCCTCTGGGGAGGTAACTAGGAGAACTTGGTTGCTAATTATGGAAGTATTCAAGTATTGAGTGAGAGATTCTCCCTGACTCAGCGTTCCGATTTGAAGCTCACACAAGATAGTCCACAACTTGTTTAAAACGGCATTGATGTTGACTACATGATTGGCGGCTGCATCAGCAGCTGCCAAATCTGTGTAGATTACTAGCTCGGAGAAATTTCCAAAGTTGCTTTTGAAAAGTTGTCCAAGCTGAAAATAATAAAAATACTGATATATAAAAATGCTCCAAGCGTTGAAATAAATAATAGCATTATTAATATTACGTGTGCGACCGAAGCAGAGTTTTGTTTTAATATGAATTCCTTAATTTGCCATCGTTTGAACAAAAAATTATTACTCTTTGGATTCATATTCCTATGTAAGTTCTATTGGTATATTTCAAGTATATTCTATGGATAGCAGATCCGACAGTTTATTAGGTGATTGGTACTGAAAAACCTTATTTAGTCGCAAAGAAACTCAATATATACCGGATTTGTTGTTTCATTTTATTTTCAGTACAAATTCATTCACACATATTTTCTACGTCGAAGGTTATGGAACAATATAATCGGTCTAGGAAGAAATTCAATCTACACGCAAGATCAAGGGAACAAGAAATTAAGAAATTGTCAAATGGCTGAAAGGAATTAGTTACATTTAACAAAGGATATCGTATGTCAATCTGCAGATCACTGTAGTATGTAACTAAAAATGTAGAAATACATTGAATTTAACGCTGTAATTGAAATATATACTTACACTTTTCTTAATGTCAAGGCCCACTTTAATTTCTTCAGCATTGATAGTATTAAAAAACATCAGGCTGTCCAAAAACATGATCATATCTGAGCTGCCTATAGCCTGAGTCATCTGCAATGTGTAAGGAAAGAAAAATATTAAAGTATTGGAAATAAACTTGTGATCTTTTGTTTTAACTCAAATTATATTTGGTCCATCCTACCTTAATATTTAAACTGTTGTAATATGATTTGGTTGTTCTTTCACGATATCTAGTATGTTTATTTATTCATTATTAGACGATTTTTGGGGGGGTTGAGGGTTTGGTTGGTGGATAAAATGTATTGCATTTCTCATGACACTTATGGGTAATGCTGATAAAGACTGACGAATTTAAAAAGGATTCGAGGATAGTGGGTAGGCGGACACCCCTTATTTGAAAATAGTTTATTTTTGCAACTATAGACAAATAAATCTAGACATCTTTGCCAATAATAACTAATTCATTTCAGATTTCTCCGCCCCGAAGTAATCTTGGATCCTTGCATGCAAAGTTAATAAATTATCAGAGAGAGAGAGAGAGAGAGAGAGAGAGAGAGAGAGAGAGAGAGAGAGAGATAAAGAGAGAGGGATTGATTGATTGATATTCTTTTATTCCTCCATTTTCTGACAATTATATACAAAGTATAGAAATGCAATGTAATACATAGAATGACAAAATTGGTGGATTCGTTACTTATGAAGTCTTCTGAATTACTTGTAATAGCAAACTAATGAATAAGTTAATATCATTACTAAACTAGATAGATTACAGTATGTTTCTGCTTTTAAAAATATAACTACAGAGAAAAAAATATGTTTCAACATTTGAAATTAGAACTGCACAACAAAAGTAGTTAGTGCTAGTATCCATTTTTAGTGTTAATTAATGCCATGTATCCTGACCTGCAATTTTGAAGTTCCTGCAAGAGATTTGGCCTCATTGACGAGTATAAGTAGCTGCGATATCGTCTCGTTGCTGGTTTTCTTGTTTGCTGTCGTAATCGTTACGGGGCCCCCACATGGTGTCTTGATGGAATTGTTAATGTCACCAACTGGGGCACCAAAGGCCCGAAACATCTCTAGGGTAATCAAAAGACAGCTGAGACTCAAGCTATATACAGGACCTGAAGATCAGTAAATAGGGTAAGATAGTGACATTCAATTATGCATGTTATACAGGTCAAACACGTGGGTGTTTAACACTAATTTAGTTTATTGACTCAAATAAGGATTCAGTTACTTGCACAATATACACAGTGCTATCGGATAAATGTGTACAGCTGGTTAGAATCATTTGCATTTCTTAACGTCCAGATTTTTTTTAGTGGAAACACTCTCAGTTAAAATACAAATGCAATCATTACAATATTTCTTTCTTTTTGGCATGCTTCTTTATTTAACAAAATAGCAATTTGTGGTTAATATGTATTGAGAAAAAAATGATTGAAGTTTTCAAACATTTATTAATGTAAATTGTGAGGTGATATAAGTAAGATTGTTCACTTTAAATGTAATTTCCTTTCACTGCTCTAACTGACAACATTTCGAACTTTTTATCGTGTAAATTTAGGCATATTTTCACATAATGGAGCTTTTATAATATAATATTATTTTCGATTTTCTCACTTAAACATCTTCATAAAGAAAGGAAAAGTTTCAAATAGAGCGGAATCTTCCCTCGTTGTAGGAGGAGTATATTTCTCAGATACAATGAGACAAATTCGCAAGAAAAGAAATGTCAATGAGGATCAGTATTTGCCTCAGAGGTTTTTGTAATAGACTAGTTGCGACTGGTGATACTGTTGCATTAATGACTTATCAAAGTTTACCTTGACAATAAACCGCTACACTGAAGATAAACATGTACCAGATCTGAATGACTTTAGTGAGTAAGAAAGAGAAGTTTATCACCCCAAAATGCTTAAAACGATAAGACTAATTCCAGGATTTAAAAGAGAAGAATGGAACGATGATTAATTGTTTTATGCCATGTATGTTTTTTTGTATTTCCGAGATTAGTGTGCGAGAGAGAGAGAGAGAGAGAGAGAGAGAGAGAGAGAGAGAGAGAGAGAGAGAGCTGCATACCCATACTGAGTTTCATTTTTTGAAAATATACGGACTGATGAAGATTTTGTAATAGTAACTGAAGTTTCTCAAAGTAATTTGCTTTGTGAATGAATCTTGTGTTAGTATAGATTGTAGCTTGCTTTTATACCATAAAATACCTACATATGGAATTTTCCGATGTCTCAGATGATTATCCGCTTCTCATTGCAGGATGAAACAACGGATATATTTAAACATATTACCACGCAGCAAACGTTTATGCATGCCCAGTTGACCTGTTAACATACATGTAGCACTTTTCCGGTACGCCTTGGTTGCCTGGATTCAATTTTAGCGGAAAAGAGTGTGTAAAACCAGGAAGTTTATTATAGTATAATTTAACGGTATTGCACTAACATCATTGCTTGAGTCAAAAATTTAACACAATTTGCCTGGCTTCTTGTTAGAAATCTTTTATAACGTATCCGAAAGCAAGCTCCATATAGTGAGATTAATTTAGTAATGGGTGTTTTGTTTTCTACTCATATGAAGCCATTGGAAAAGTTTTAAAATGATCTATCTTTGACTCGTACAGTGATCATATGACCGTGAAAATGTTTGCATAAAATTATATTGAATTAGTTGATTGGGAGAATCAGTTTGAAATGAGCACAGCTTTTTCATTAAGAGCCGTTCTGTAATGCATGTAAATAAGACACTATTAATGGTGATTTTAGGTTCCATAGGCGCTGAGATGAGAGAATCGTGCAAAAGCGACTGAATTTTAAATATGATAAATAGTACTAATTACAACATCAGGATAGGACTTATCCAGACCTAGCTTGTCAATGCATTATAGAATCTGATTTTCATATTCTGGTGTATGGCGGATATACAAATATTGGGATACAGACAGGTAAGCTGATCAGAGAGTGAAAAATAAAGTGAAAAACTATAAGTGATAAACATCTTTTGTACAAATAAATTTGAACAAAATGATTGCTTTATAAATAGTATCGGATCTCCTTTAATACCGTACGCTTCTGTTTTGCGAAGAAAATCTTTTAAGAATGGGTGGAGAAATTAAGTCAGTTATATTTTTAAAGTCATTATAAATTCTGTTATTCATTTGGGTTCGGGAATAAAGACTATAATGAATCTTATTTTGCCGTTATTACTGCTTAAAAGATATAAAGATATTTTAAAATATTACTCGGATTGATAGAATTAACATTACTGTTAGGTATTTCAGATATATCCACGACGATTAACATATGAATCCGAAAGCCCCAAATTCCGTCATTCAGAGCTACGAACTCGTTATGCAACTATTAAAGGTGTAGGGACTTCACCTAGGCTTCACATTGTAATGAGTCGCATCTTATCTTAGTGTAGGATTGCAAATATTTGCTTACTCAGTATTGTTGACTAGTTGACCCTGACAAAAATGTTGGCGCCTCAGAGAAAACTGATTACTTGATTTCCTAGCAATGAATTTGAATGTAGAGAAGTTTGTGGTACGATTATTATTATTAAATATGAACTCGTTTTGTCCGATGGATATACTGCACTCCCAAGGTCGTACAGTATATTCATCCGGAAAACTCGTTCATATTTTCTGATACAAATGCAGTAACCGATAAGTATACAAAAACAATACTAATGCGCACAGAACTCTTCCCATCAAAATTTGAACCAAGTCGCGCGCTCCACATCACCCTCAGAACGAATTGCCCCTTTTGCTCTACTTAAATTTAAAATTTAGAGTCATCTTGTGAATGAATTTGCATTACAACATCTTTTCTAGTTGGTCTGGAATGAATGGATTTTGGTTTGTTTTGTCGATTCTACTCAATCCCGCTGGATTTATTAGTTGTTTCAATTCCATACAAACTACACGTGTCTGTCATTTGAGCAGGGGCCTGGGACACGTTTTGACTCGGCTGCATGTGTTTCCGTTCTGCCACTGGCTGATTAGAATCATCCTGTGGGAAAATAGGAACTCTTTCAATTGTAATTATCAGAAACACGCTGTGGAATTTCATGTTCATTTTATTTTCAGTGCAGTAAGTAGAATTCACTTGGACGTTGTCAACATTACAGTACAATTTCGATAAATATGTAAGCAAGCTTCCAAACCCATGACATAGCTCATGTAATTACAGATGTGAAGAAGGAAGAAAGTACATTTTGAGGAAATTCAAGATGCAAAATTTTAAGTACAATTTCGATAAATATGTAAGCAAGCTTTAGAACCCATGACATAGCTCATGTAATTACAGATGTGAAGAAGGAAGAAAGTACATTTTGAGGAAATTCAAGATGTAAAATTTTAAGTCTTTTTTTGCCATTCTTATTACCAGCTAAAGAAGATATCTTTATGCGTGGTCACTTGCGTGCTTCCCCAGTTATGTTATGACCTGTACTCAATATCATGGCGTCTATCGCTAGTCTAAATCCGAAACATTGTATCCACATAGTTGACGCCGAAAATTGCAGAGCGTCTGGTGTATCACAATACATTCAGCCAGTAGAAATAAGAATTCTTCTTCGTATTGGCTTATTGGTTCCGAGGCTCTTACTTTTCTAACAAAACCTTCATTTCCATTTTTCCCCACGAATTTAGTACTTTAATGTAGAAAATGGTACGTATCTGAGAGATGTGCTATAGCTGTTGCCCTTAGCATGCTTTTGTATGCTATTTTATATACCCATAAATCACTGAACATATTCTGAGACCGCTCTCGTGGCCTAGTGATTAGAGCGTTCGCCTCGGATGCGGGAAGTCGTGGGTTCGATCCCCGTCCGAGTCACACCAAAGACTTATAAAAATGGTACTAACAGCTGCCTCGCTAGGCCCTCAGCATTAGGAGGTTAGTGTTAGGACTGGTCGACCTGGTGACAGGATAATGTGACGGGGTGGAACATCATGCTACATGTCTGCGGCATGATGCCCCAGTACTAGACATCACTAAAAACTTCCACACTGTAGACATCATAGCAATATGACTGAAAAATTGTTAAAACTACTTTAAAAACTGAAATCACACACACGCACACACACACACACACACACACACACACACACACACACACACACACTGACACACACACACACACTGAACAATTCCATTAATGAAATGTTAGGAACCTTTCTCCTAAATAACTGTTTAAATAATCAGAATGGTATTTTCAATACTGTGTCACTCACACGTGTTGTGAATATCACGTTCATTCGTTTGCTTGTTTTAAATATTCATTTGTGATTCAGTAAAATTTTTTCCACATCAGTTTATCATCTGTACTTTCAAATACACGAAACAGATGTTTTAGTTCATCCACAAACAAACCTAATAAACCAAAACCTAATGTCAACTACATGAGTGTACATGGTTTGTTTTGTTCCTTTTAGGCACACGTGTCGTTCACGTGCGTGCAATATCGTAAAATACTGCACATTTCTGACAACGTAAAGTTAACGGAGAACAAAAAGAGCATATAAAAAGGAAGTTCTTTTTAAATTTTTACTTTGTATTCCGGGAAGTAATTTGGTTGATGAATTTCACGAAACTTGTTGGTTCTCGCTCTTTTCTGTTACCTAGTTTACGACCACAGAGTCCTTACAATATTCTGTTAAGCTGAGGGCTTAAATTTCATTTCGTACTCTCATTTATTATCAAAGATTCAATAGCCTAACTAAAGGCAATATAACCATTGCAGTGACGTATAAAGAAACAATAGCTAGAAGAAGAAGCAGCAGAAGCGAAAAAGAACAAATTTGAACATATTCCGCAAATATAATTACAAATAACAAATGTATTAATTACATAAGTGGTAGAATTTCATTTTGGGTCCCATAATACAATATACCTCTGAGATCATCTTGTTAATCAGAACGTGTACTTATTGCTATCAACAGCCAAATTATTACATTGCTTGAATTAAGAAAACATCTTAATACTTTATATGAAAAATACAAACCTGAGAATAAAATAGGCAACAAATATAATCTTTAATGGCGAAAGACCCACTCCCTGTAGTAAATTTGCCTTATCAAATAAATATAATCTATATTTTATGTACATCCGCCGAAATCGGAATTGTTGTAGATTTTGTGCTACCACCCACATAATGATTTGATTACGGAATAATATTTCTTCCTAGAGGTAACTAGGAGAACTTTATCTCTAATTATGGATGAATAAAACTATTGGATGATAGAGTTCCTCAATTCAACGTTCCGATTTGAAGCTCACAGATGACGGTCAACAATTTGCTCAAAAGGACTTGATGTTGGCCACATTATTAGCGCCATAATCACTGGTGTCGATACTCAGTGAAAATGGTTGGCTCAGAGAAGTTTCCGAAGTTGCTCTTGAAAAGTTTTCTAACTGAAGGGTCAAAAAAGATACAAAAAATGCAAGAAATATCCACTTCGCAATAATACGTTTGCAACTGAAGCATACCTGAATCTTCGCCCCCTTTTCTTATCTTCTCATTCAATATCTAGTCATGTTTGGATTCCATATTCATATATATAAGTTAGATTCATACATATAGCATTTGCGTACAACTGTGTAATAGGCGATGCGCTGCAAGACTAGGGTTGAAAAACCGGACACTGAGTTTGACGCATTTCTTTCACAGACATTTTTCCTAGAAACGTATATTTATAAAATACTATGAAGAGTATAGGTACTTCAATGTAAACACGTTATCCGGAGAACTATAAATGAGGTATGTTGTATTGAAAGGCAGGGATTGTATGTCTATTACTGTTTCTGTCTAGTCAATAATTTTTAATGAAAGGTCATACACATTGTGTTTCGCTGTAATTGAGATCTTCACTTACAGCTTTTGAAATCATAATGCCCTCTATCATTGTTTCAGCGTTGATAGTCTCAAAACACTTTACGTTGTTTTTTCCAAGAAGGTGATCATTCTTGTGTTACCTATCGTTTGTGTATTCCGTAATATGCAGGTAATGGAAAAACCATGAATTTGAAAATAAAACGCTAACATCTTGTATGAAATTTTTTCTCGTCGCTCAAACAGCTTATTAGGTCAAATAATGTGGCATTGTTTGGGTATATTTCTCTGTTTTTCATTTCAAGTTGTAAAACAGCATTATATTTGTAATGAAGCTTTCCAAAATATCTTCAAACTGGTGCTCATTTACAAGATTTCGTTGGAATCCTACCTCTCTGTTTTTAAAACAGAAATCTTTTGCAACGAAAGACATTGGGATTTATCAATTTTCACCAAAATAGGTACATACTCAAAACATTCCAAACACATACACCTACCCCTGAAGAATAAAGTCGTGGATCTACGCCTGCTTATATATCAATCATCAGAGAGAGAGAGAGAGAGAGAGAGATATTAATCTACTCTATCGATACCAGAGGATTATACAATGCTGTGTATGTATGCTGTCATCGAATTTTTTCCTATCGTGTATGTAAAATATATTGACCTCGAATCTCCACGTTCCTGTAAGAGATTGTGACTTATTGACACTATATGTAATTGTGCTGGTGCGTACTTTTTATTTCTTATTTGCTTGTGTAGCCGTTACAGAGGTTGGGGTGGGGCTCATGTGTGGTATCTTGGTGATGTCATTATGATCGCCAGTTGGGTGGTAAAGGTACCACACAACTCTAGAATAAGCATTTGGGCACTCTGACCCAGCCATATGCTCTATCTGCAAGTAAGTTAAATCAATCACATATTTCATTATACGAGTAATACAGGTATGACGTAAACCTGTTTGAAACAAGGACTGGTGTATTGACTGTTACAGGGGATCAACTAGGTAAATGATGTACATGGAGATAATGCGTAAATGTGCACACGTGGTTAGCATTTACTTGACATTGTTAACGAGACGAAGATAGAATCTTTTATTTATTAGATAGAGTATACCTCTTGAAATTGGTAATAACTGAAATATTTCTCTCCCGTTCAATATCATCCTTTTCTAACTGAAAGAACATTTTCAAAGTCACTAATAGTTAAGTAAGTATTGAGAGAAATATGGAGGATATTTCCTTCAGGATCTATAGATGTAAATGTTTAGTTATATAGATATACTTTTTCCAATAAGGCTTGCACATTATATCTCCTTTTATCTTTTCAGTGAGATATTTATTAGTTGCCACATGTATCCGATTTCAACGATAAAATTACAACAACAGTTAGAAATAAGAGGGGAGTTTTCCCTCTGTAGCTGGATGCGGATAGTTCTCATAGATCATAAGTCGACTTCGGGGGGAGTAATTTCCACTACTGAACAGGGTTACCTTAATGACACAGACCAAATACACTTTGACAGTATAGCTTCGACCTGCATATCATTCTATTAAAATGTGCCTATACAATTTCTTTGACAACTATGATAATTTAATAGTAAATGAGTTTGTGGTTTTCCAATAGAAATAAACATTTCAGGACGACACGGAGAAATATGAAACGGTAAATTATGGTCTTATAAAGATCGTAATGTCACTGAGTTAGCAAACCGCTCGGAGTTCATCAGTGTCGGGGATTTTTACGGGATTCATTTCCTGAGACATATCATCAAATAATCACAAATGTAGGGGGACTTTCCAAAAAACTTTACGCTGAACATGGTCGAGCGTAATCCAAAAATACGATTGCACAATGTTACTCATGGATGATAACGGGCTCGTGGACCCCAAAACAAATATTAAGGTGCCTCATAGTGGAAATTAAAATTAATATATTAACTGAGCTTCGACATGATGTAATTATTATCATGAATGTTGTGGCATGATTATAATTTTTATTATTATTATTATTATTATTATTATTATTATTAGTAGTAGTAGTAGTAGTAGTAGTAGTAGTCTTAGCTGCAGAAGTAGTAGTATATTTTGAAAACTAAATGGGATTAGATGGGGACGCTACAATGCAGAAAGTTTATTATGTGATGTATTCTTTGTGTTGCTCCAACGTATTTGGAATGATCACAGTATCCAGAACTTATTAGAGAAAAGGATGATAAGCGGGGAAGAAAAATCCATTATTAGATTAGCTTTCATCAATTGCCGAAGATAAATGAAGTCAATGTATTAATCGAGTACTTTTCAGCCTCATCTATATGAAACCGTGAAAACACAATAGAAACGTATCGTAATTTTATGCAGATAGAGTACGTTGAAATTTGTAATAAAAACAAAGATGCTAGAGCTTAAGGATCCAAGAACCTTTGTGAGCAAACCAAACGTACTTCTGATATTAGAAAAACGAATTTTCTAGTCTTTGCTAATACCCCTGGTTTGAATTCATACGAAACACATTCTGGAAACAAAAATCTTTGTTTTGAGTTTTTACTATTAGAAATGCAATTTCTAACATTACAAAATCATTATGCAATATTCGATTATATATTTCATACTGCAAAATCATTTTATAAGATTAGAAATCCTATTTCACAAAAAGGAAATCAGTGTTATAATGCATTAAAAACAATTTATAATAAAAAAAATTATCGTCCAAAATATTCGTTCATGTATTACAAAATAATAAACCGTTTGTTAAGTTTGTCAAATTAATACCTTATTGGAAATGTTTTAATATGAGGATTTCAAATACAAACAATTTTCTGATATTAGAAACTGGAGAGCATCATTTTCATATTATGAAGACATTTGCTATGAAAAATAGTGACATTTTTTAATAGTGTAAGCACATATATTTGCATTGCAAACAGCAGCTTGCAATCCAGGCAAGCTGTTTAAAGAATGAATAGTTCAGCAGTTGCAAATCCCGTTTCTGCTGTAAGACTGACAAATGTTGTTGAAAGCCGAAGAGTATTCTCTACTTAGGATCAAAACACTATAGAATATTATGAACTCAAAACACTGCTTAACATTTTACAAAAATATCTTTGTGTGTCCACATCGAGAGCCCCGAAAATATTTAGCTCTATGAAATAAAGAATGGATGAGAAAGAAAGTGGATATATATATATATATATATATATATATATATATATATATATATATATATATATATATATATATATATATATATATATATATATATATATATATACACAGAAGACTAGAAAAAAACTAATTTTCTGAACTGAAACATACAATTTCATATTTTTTGAATGCGAGAGATATTGCCTTTAATATAGCTCTCGTGAACAGGACGATGAAAAGTAAAAAAAAAAAAAGCCTAAATAGAACGCCGAGAGGACGAAATATTATTTAAGACAGCAACACTGGATCCACGGTGATCGGTTTCGAGACATCCGATAGGTTACTGAATGAGTGCTAATGTTATCTTGAATACATGCTTCGGCATACGGCGCACACCAGGAAGCCATACGAATATATTATGGCATTCGATTATTTAAAGTCAGCACTCACATGGCTGGAGCAAACTGAATATACTAATCAAATGAGGAATAATTAGCAAAAACATCAGTCTATGAATTAAAGAAGCAGCACATGATATATTTAGCGGAGACAGGCCCGTGTTCTTTGGTCAGTTTGCCTATAGCAAATAAATCATAATCTATTTCTTATACACTTAAACAGAAGACTGAATTGTCGTAGGTTTTCGTCAACATCGCACATAGTGATGCAACTTTAGAAAAAGATAATCGGATCGGAAGGTCCTTACGAGGACTTGATCGTTAATGATGGAAATATTTAAATACATGACTCAAACTTCCGATTTGAAGCTCACATAAGATAGTCATAAACTTGTTCAAAACGGCATTGACTCCATGATTGGCTACTTAATCACTAGCGGCCAAATCAGTATATCTATCGATGAGAAATATTCGAAGTTGCTGATAAAAGTTTTCTAACCTGGAAGATACTAGTATATTAAAATCGCGAAACAAAGATCGCAATAGCAATATTAAGTTTTCCACGGAGAGAGAGAGAGAGAGAGAGAGAGAGAGAGAGACGTTACTTCATAGATGTCAGAGGAATATACAATACTGAATTTACTGAGAGCGAAGTTTGTTTTATGCAACACATGTAAGATATGTCGACCTCATATTTTAACGTTCCGCAAAGGGAGTGTGCCTCATTGACTAGTATATGTACTTGTGATAGTGTCTCTTTGCTTGTTTACGTATTTCATTGTGTAACCGTTACGGGGCTTCTGCCAGGTATCTTGATGGTGTCGTTAGATCGCAAACTGGGGCGCTAAAGATGCCACATAGTTCTAGCATAATTACAAGACCGCGGAGAACCTAGCTCTATGCAGTATCTGAAAATAAGTGCATAGTTGATATCAGTAACACCTTTCATTATACAGGTAATACGGGTAGGCATTGTGCATGTTTAAACAAAGGGCTGATTTATTGACTGTTACAAGGGATCTGTTACTTAAGTGCGGTGCGCTACGAAAACGCGTGAATGTGTAAAGACTATTGGCATTTACATGTCATTAGTCACGAAAGGAAGATGACATTTGCTATTTATTGAAAACGGTATGCCTGTTAAATTACAATTAAAATATTTTTCTTACCCTTTGCGATCTCTCTTGCTACTAAAATGGAAGATTTACAAAACCATTAACAGTTAATAATTACTGAGATACTGTATATATATATATATATGTGTGTGTGTGTGTGTGTGCGTGTGCGTGTGTGTGTGTGCAAGTAAAAGCGATATATTTTTTGGGACTTCCTCATATAATTTTTACGGTTTAATATCTTACCTGGATAATTGTAAGTTTTTGTTTTAAATGCAACGTATCTTGCGTTCCACGCTGTAATAACATCCGCATTCTAAAACAATGAGGGGACTTACCTCTGTTGTTGGAAGGATATCTATCCATCTTCTACATGAGAAATAATTTCCACTACTTATTACAGTTACATAAGTGACACATATAATTGGAATTTGGCAATATTGTAATGACCTGCACATCATAAATTTATAGATTTTTGGACAGTCTTTAATAGCAAACTAGACCGTTGTTTTTTATATGCGTAACATTAGGTTTGAATTTTGTACTGTAATTGATTAAGAAAACCTTGGTGTGATTTAAAATCATTTCTATATGGATACAAGATACGGAAAATGAGACGAGAATTAAGGCATCATGTTATGTATGTGTATATATGTGTCCGAGAGTACTGAGAGCAACCTCCCCAAATAGAATGGCATATATGCATATCTATCTATCTATCTATCTATCTATATATATATATATATATATATATATATATATATATATATATATATATATATATATATATATATATATACATATATATATATATATATATATATATATATATATATTTGGAGAGAGACACAGAGAGACAGAGAGAGAATTTTCCATTAAGTTAGGAATACATTTGTTAAAAACATTACCCACTAGTCTGAATCAGATACAAAACACGCGAAAGAATCTGAAAGAAATATGTCAAAAAAGCATTTGTGAAGTAATTACGAAGTAATTAAATTGATACAAAACAAACCCAAAGCGAGTATTTATCGTAAAAACTTTCTTACGCAATTGTAAATGCACCCATTGCTATCTTTGTTTCCTGACTAAACATGTGAGCGTTAACATTTTTTATGAAGAGTTTGCACTCTTTCGATTTGGGTTAGGGCAGAAATGAAAATCTCCATCACAATTACTTTGAAAAAGAGCATCTTCCCTACCATCACATATATAGAAAACACTGTTGAAAAAAAAATATAATGTACTTTCATAAATCAGCCAGAAAACATCGGTGTAAGATTGAGCTCAGTTTTGGACTATATTTGGAATAATAATAATATAAATGTTGACAACAACACCAAGAAATAATTTTAATTCCAAAAGGAAACTTTATTCAATAAATATGGCTATCACAGGCATGGTTTCAAAGAGTTTCAGTATAAAGTTCCCTGAGACATTTACGTCACATATACAAGAAATAAGTTAGGGAATGCAATTTGGCGGAAAACAAACTTTCATTCTACAACATATATTTCGTGACATTCACACAATATGTTAATATTATTTACAATTCTGAATCAGAACATTAGATCATTTCATCCGCTACACGCCAATTAATTATCCATGCAAAGGCTAACACAGTGAATCTGTTTCAGAGAGTAATGAAAATCTGTGTCAGATTCATATGAAAATTCCAACAGCCTTTTTCGTTCTACATTCATATCTATATCTATAACACTGCTGTATCAAAACAAACTTCACAAACGTGTCAAATATCATGTTAAATTTGACGTTAAATAATTAATTTATGACTTTTTGGAAAGACAAAGAAACTGTATACATTTGCAAAGCTCATTGTTTCATAGACGCGTTAAATAAATAAATGAAAAATAACAGGAAACGAGAAAGAACACATACATATAGATTTAAAAAATAAGGCGATATTTATGAACTGTATTAAGTGGCTGGATTCTATTTGTGGTCGCTATTATCAGTTTCCCCACGATGCTTGCTCCTTAGTTCATCGTTAATTTAAAACTTGCACATGTATTGTCAAGAAATATATCAATGACTACTTTACGCATTAATCAAGAAATGGAAACAATTTAATACTTTATATTTACAAATGAGGTGTATGTGCCACTATCAGTTTCGTAACGATGCCTTCCAATTAGATCATCGTGTAATTCAGAACGTGTATCTGTATTGTTAAGAAATATATCAATGATTACCTTAAAGCACCGATAGAGGAATGGGAACAAATTCATAATTTATACGGAAAAGAGAACCCCACGAACAAACGAGGTAAAAGGTGATATACATAATGGAGACAGTCGCATGGCATGTGCTGAAATCACTTGTAGCATATCAAATTATAATCTATCTTTTATATATTTATACAGAAGGCTGAATTGTTCCAGGTTTTTTCCGACATCCCGCATAATGATGTAGTTACGGAATAAAATTTCCTCTGGGGAGGTAACTAGGAGAACTTGGTTGCTAATTATGGAAGTATTCAAGTATTGAGTCAGAGATTCTCCCTGACTCAGCGTTCCGATTTGAAGCTCACACAAGATAGTCCACAACTTGTTTAAAACGGCATTGATGTTGACTACATGATTGGCGGCTGCATCAGCAGCTGCTAAATCTGTGTAGATTACTAGCTCGGAGAAATTTCCAAAGTTGCTTTTGAAAAGTTGTCCAAGCTGAAAATAATAAAAATACTGATATATAAAAATGCTCCAAGCGTTGAAATAAATAATAGCATTATTAATATTACGTGTGCGACCGAAGCAGAGTTTTGCTCTGTATGAATTCCTTAATTTGCCATCGTTTGAACAAAAAATTATTACTCTTTGGATTCATATTCCTATGTAAGTTCTATTGATACATTTGAAGTATATTCTATGGATAGCAGATCCGACAGTTTATTAGGTGATTGGTACTGAAAAACCTTATTTAGTCGCAAAGAAACTCAATATATACCGGATTTGTTGTTTCATTTTATTTTCAGTACAAATTCATTCACACATATTTTCTACGTCGAAGGTTATGAAACAATATAATCAGTCTAGGAAGAACTTGAATCTACACGCAAGATCAATAGAACAAGAAATTAAGAAATTGTCAAATGGCTGAAAGGAATTAGTTACATTTAACAAAGGGGATCGTATATCAATCTGCAGATCGCTGTTGTATGTAACTAAAAATGTAGAAATACATTGAATTTAACGCTGTGATTGAAATGTGTACTTACACTTTTCTTAATGTCAAGGCCCACTTTAATTTCTTCAGTATTGATAGTATTAAAAAACATCAGGCTGTCCAAAAATATGATCATATCTGAGCTGCCTATAGCCTGAGTCATCTGCAATGTGTAAGGAAAGAAAAAAAATTAAAGTATTGGAAATAAACTTGTGATCTTTTGTTTTAACTCAAATTATATTTGGTCCATTCTACCTTAATATTTAAACTGCTGTAATATGATTTGGTTGTTCTTTCACGATATCTAGTATGTTTATTTATTCATTATTAGACGATTTTGGGGGGGGGGTTCAGGGTTGGGTTGGTGGATAAAATGTATTGCATTTCTCATGACACTTATGGGTAATGCTGATAAAGACTGACGAATTTAAAAAGGATTCGAGGATAGTGGGTAGGTGGACACCCCTTATTTGAAAATAGTTTATTTTTGCAACTATAGACAAACAAATGTAGACATCTTTGCCAATAATAATTAACTCATTTCAGATTTCTCCGCCCCGAAGGAATCTTGGATCCTTGCATGCAAAATAAATAAATTATCAGAGAGAGAGAGAGAGAGAGAGAGAGAGAGAGAGAGAGAGAGAGAGAGAGAGAGAGAGAGAGAGAGAGGGAGGGATTGATTGATTGATATTCTTTTATTCCTCCATAATCTGACGATTTAAAACAAAGTATAGAAATGCAATGTAATACATAGAATCACAAAATTGGTGGATTCGTTACTTACGAAGTCTTCTGAATTACTTGTAATAGCTAACTAATGAATAAGTTAATATCATTACTAAACTAGATAGATTACAGTATGTTTCTGCTTTTAAAAATATAACTACAGAGAAAAAAATATGTTTCAACATTTGAAATTAGAACTGCACAACAAAAGTAGTTAGTGCTAGTATCCATTTTTAGTGTTAATTAATACCATGTATCCTGACCTCCAATTTTGAAGTTCCTGCAAGAGATTTGGCCTCATTGACGAGTATAAGTAGCTGCGATATCGTCTCGTTGCTGGTTTTATTGTTTGCTGTCGTAATCGTTATGGGGCCCCCACATGGTGTCTTGATGGAGTTGTTAATGTCACCAACTGGGGCACCAAAGGCCCGAAATATCTCTAGGGTAATCAAAAGACAGCTGAGACTCAAGCTGTATACAGGACCTGAAGATCAGTAAGTAGGGTAAGATAGTGACATTCAATTATGCATGTTATACAGGTCAAACACGTGGGTGTTTAACACTAATTTAGTTTATTGACTCAAATAAGGATTCAGTTACTTGCACGATATACACAGTGCTATCGGATTAATGTATACAGCTGGTTGGAATCATTTGCTTTCCTTAACGTTAAGATTTCTTTTAGTGGAAACACTCTCAGTTAAAATACAAATGCAATCATTACAATATTTCTTTCTTTTTGGCATGCTTCTTTATTTAACAAAATAGCAATTTGTGGTTAATACGTATTGAGAAAAAATGATTGAAGTTTTCAAACATTTATCAATGTAAATTGTGAGGTGATACAAGTAAGATTGTTCACTTGAAATGTAATTTCCTTTCACTGCTCTAGCTGGCAACATTTCGAACTTTTTATCGTGTAAATTTAGGCATATTTTCAAATAATGGAGCTCTTATAATATTATATTATTTTCGATTTTCTGACTTAAACATCTTCATAAAGAGAGGAAAGTTTCAAATGGAGCGGAATCTTCCCTCTGTTGTAGGAAGGGTATATTTCTCTGATACTATGAGACAAATTCGCAAGAAAAGAAATGTGAATGCGGATCAGTATTTGTCTCAGATGCGTTTGTAGTAGACCAGTTTCGATTGTTGATACTGGTACTTTAATGACTTATCAATGTTTACCTTGACAAAACACCACTACCCGGAATATATATATACATGTACCAGATCTCAATAACTTTAGTCAGTAAGAAAGACAAGTTTATCAACTAAAAATGCTAAAAACGATCAGAGAGAGAGAGAGAGAGAGAGAGAGAGAGAGAGAGAGATTTACCCATACAGAGTTTCATTTTTTGAAAATATACGGTCTGATGAAAATTTTCTAATCTTAACGTATTTGCTTTGTGAATGAATCTTGTGTTATTATAGATTGTAGCTTGCTTTTATACCATAAAAGACCGATATGTGAAATTTCCAAATGTGTCAGTAAATTATCCACCTTTTATTGCAGGATGAAAATACGGATGTATTTAAACACATTCCACGTTGCCAATGTTTTCCATACCGAGTTTTCCTGTTAACTTAGATGTAGCATATTTCCGGTAGGCCTTGGTTGGACGCTTTCAATATGAGGGCAAACGGGCGGGTAAAATCGGGAAGTTTATTATAGTATATTTTAACGGTATTGCACTAACATCATTATTTGAGTCATACAATTATACTCAATTAGTTCATTGAGAGAGTCAGTTTAAAATGAGCATTGCCTTTCCATTAAGATCCGATCTGTAGTGTATAAAAATAAGATACTATTAAGGATGCTTCTAGGTTCCGTTAGGGTAATAGAGCTGAGATGAGAGAATCGTGCTAATACGACTGAATTTTAAATATGACAAATAGTAAAAATTACGTCATTAGGAGAGGACTTATCCAGACCTAGCTTATCAATGCATTATAGAATCTGAATTTCATATTCTGGTGTAAGACGGATCTAGAAATATTGGGGTAAAGATGGGCGAGCTGATTATGGAGTGAAGAGTAAAGTGAAATACTATGTGTTAAGTATTTTTGTACAAATTAATTTGAACAAAATGATTGCTGTATAAATTGTATCCAATCTACTTTAATACGGTACGCATCTGTGTTGCGAGGAAATTCATTTAAGGATTAAACATGTTTTACGGTAATGTTTCATTTTAAGACCTTACACAGAATTTAACATTTTTCCCTTTTGACGTTTTTCATTTTGTACTGAATGTTTAATTTAGTTTTCAAACGATTTAATTTTTTTCTCCAATGATTTATCTTGTTTATTCCTTTTTGCGTGTATACAATTGCACTTTTGGAATTTTACTTTCAAATCGAGATGATATTGTAAGTTTTTTTGCCGATGAGATTTTAAACCATACAGATATTAGTACTATATATTTGTAGTCGACTTTCATCAACGTCGTAAATGTGGTTAATTGTGAATGAAGTCAGATAACATGGACATGCATCTGAAGAGGCAGGGGGTTGAAAACACGTCAAGTCTCCTCCCATGTACATGCAAAATTCAGTGAATAGATAATGTAGCAATATCCTGCTCACCTTTGTTCAGTAGTTGAGGGTGGGGGGAAAAATTAATTCAGTTATATTTTTAAGGTCATTATAAAATCTGTTTTTGATTTGGGTTCTCGAATAAAGACTAAAATGAGTATTATTTTGCCGTTATTACTGCTTAAAAGATATAAATATCTTTTTAAATATTACTCGGATTGTAGAATGAACATCACTGCTAGGTATTTCAGATATATCCACGACGATTAATAAATGAATCCGAAAGTCGAAAATCCCATCATTCAGAGCTATGAACTCATTATGCAACCATTAAAGGTGTAGGGGACTTCACCTAGGCTTCACATTGTAATGAGTTAAATCTAATCTTCGTGTAGGATTGCAAATATTTGTATACTCAGTATTACAGAGCAGTTGACCCTGAAAAAAGTGTTGGCGCTTCGTGCCGCCGTTTTAGAGAAAAATCATTACTTGATTTCCTTGCAATGAATTTGATTGTAGAGAATTTTGTGGTTCAATTATTAGTATCATAAAAGATTAGAGTGTGCGTCATGCACTTATGAACCAGATCGACGGATAAGAGTGCAATTTACAAAATATTAGCGGCTCATTTCTAATAAACGACTATCAACATATCAGGTTTGATGCATACAATGAGTACAAGTATATAACTGATAAAGAACTGTGGCGGTGGCTTAAGCTAATGAGGTATTCACACAATAAAATGGAATCTAACATAACACGATACATTTCGTATCATTTGATCAAATTGTAAATTTGTGAAGAATATGATTACCATCAAAGACACTGTTTCCTGTCATGAACATGCTCATTAGCTTGGCTGTACTTCTAATTTAAAGCACTGCTATAAACTTGATTGCAAACACATACCATTAATTTTGAGATGAGCGCATCATAAACTGATATTGCGATTGTACGCTATAATTCGCTCATTGTTGGTTAATTTTCTCCTGATCTCTTGCCTGCATGTTAGCATATTTCGTTTACACTATAGGCAAAATCAGAAGTCAGCACTTTATACTCAATCATAATTAATTTATGTGAACTCAATTCGTACGCCTAACTAGCACATGCGGCGACTCCCAACAGTCGATATTGTCAGTATCAAATAACATTATATTTACATGGAAATGGAGATAATTTTGATTTTGAATACTTGTCAGCTCTGATTTGCAAATATATTAAATTTCATTACGTACGTGTTAATTTTCCTCTAAACTGAAATTTTATAAGAATGAAGCACATGCTTTGCGAGGAACAGAAATAAAGAAAACTACGCAAGCCAGCATCGACATCTATTTAATCTCAATCTTCCAGTTAACTTCCAGATACTAGCGATAATGATTCCCATGATGTAAAATACGTCTGTAAATATTCCAGGTATTTACAATATAGATAATATCTTGGAGACATTAGAAAACAGTAAAAAAATAACCCATCTGTTTTTTCTGGTGTAGTCCAAGCTATGAGAAAGGGCATTATCATGATATGACACATGACAACTCTATTGCAATTGCCAAATAGACTCAACTGTAAAGAAGTTTTGTAAGTGAACCATTTTGACTTTGCGGACTCATAAATTGATGAATTGTTTGAAGAATACACTTATGAATATTTGTCGATTGAATCTTTGCAATTAGGATCAATCATCGTCGAGGAAGAAACATACAGGAGGAAAAAGTATATCGAAAGATTATCATTTCTGTCAAACTCTGCATTATACTATCAACATCAATCACATCTTTTAAAAAAGGGAAAACATATAGTCAGAATTGTGTAGACAATGCTTGTTAAACAACAGAACAATTCACTATATGCATGCATAGATACGATATGTACGCATAGATTATTTGTCAAAACAGCACAATAAAACGCTATATGTACGCATAGATTATGTGTTCAATCTCAATTTCTTTGAATGAAATCTTCTCGAGATGAAGCACGATCATTTAAGTGAAAAATTGACGTAAACTTGTATTTCACAGCCGAACGCATCGTAGGAATGTAAATGTCTTGTCAGTTTTCTCTAACAGGGATATTTATACCTTAGCAAACTCTAACCGTCTTATATACTGATCTTTTGCATGCCAATATACGTCAACTACACTTCGACGTGCTTATATAAAATCTACATACATATTATGCATATATAGACACTTGAGCACTTTCATAAGCACGCTCGCTTTTTTAATACGGGCTGTCATGCTTATGATACGAACTACTGTTAGTGCTAAAATTCACGATAGTACATGATTCAGTTAAAATCCGATCTGTGTTAGTATGATATAATATTCATTCTGGCTGTGATGCATACAGTCGAATAAAATTGATCAGTATCACCACCTACACTTTCAGTTTATTGTGACCGATATAATAGTACATACGTATGAGAAACACTTTAGGAAATATTCATTGCGTACCAGTATTTTGGCTTCAGTGGATATAAGGATGCACCATTTGGTCCTCCATAACTTTCTTTGTAGATGAAGGGTTAGATAGGAGACTGAGGGCCTCATACCTAATGGAACCTACGATTTGGGAAATGAAACAATCTTCTAGTGTCGAGATTTACATTATAATTGATGAATGGAGTA
Organism: Megalonaias nervosa; assembly: GCA_016617855.1. Taxonomy (NCBI): domain Eukaryota; kingdom Metazoa; phylum Mollusca; class Bivalvia; order Unionida; family Unionidae; genus Megalonaias; species Megalonaias nervosa. The sequence goes on along the minus strand of JAECUM010049765.1, from coordinate 12,095 downwards.
AACTAAATATTTTTTTTTTGTGACACGAATTACAGAATCAAGAACTAGAAGCAGAAAGTGGGACAAATGACATTGTCCGTGAAAAAGGTTGGTCACAGCAACCTACATTGCGTTAAATTGGCATCTTCAGCTGCTAAAAGGTAAGATTTGATGAGTTTTTACCTAAGTGTTAATTAATATGCTTTGCAAATTTCTATTTTGAAAAGCTTAGTTTGTGACCCTGATTAATAATGATGTAAATGATAATTACTTCTTTTAGGCATCAGCTGCTTGAATTTGACTAAAGATGTATAAACACGTGGTTTAATATATCTTAGTCTCATTTCACCGCACCGGCTCCTTGATTACTCCACGAACCTAGATCATTGCAATATATAATTTTCTGTTGTAACGCCAGAGAGCGACTATCCAAAATTTGGAAAAAGCTCTTTGATTAGGTGATGAAAACAAAAAGAATCAATCTGTCATTGTGGTAATGTTATAAAGTCATGTTTAGCCTAACATGGATATCTTCATTGACTGACCTTAGACCATTATTTCTCCTCACCAGAAAAGTTCACCAACTGGTGGGAAATTGTTCCGAAGAAAATAGTACTTTGGTTGCCTGGTCCTTTTTGCATTGACTCATGGTCTATAGTTCTCACCTTTACCGACCTCTGCCATTTAACTTCTGTCCGCCTATGTGTGTATGTGAGAAAGCTTGCCAGCAACTTCCCGATCAACGGCAGTTATTATTGTGGTTTTCAAGGGTTCAATCTCCACACTTTATATAGCCGATCGTGTGCGGAAACGCTACATCATAATTTACGTGACACTTCATATATGTTCCATACATTCGCATATATATATATATATATATATATATATATATATATATATATATATATATATATGAAAAATACGGTTGTGATGCAAGAAGAGAGCACACCAATATCAATCGGTCACTAAGTGACGATTTCTAGTATATTTATTTATTAATTGATTGCTCGAGGTTTTCTGACGGATGGATGGTGGATAAAATTTATTGCATTTCTCATGACATTTATGGGTAATGCTGATAAAGACTGATGAATTCAAAAAGGATTCGAGGATAGTGGGTAGGTGGACACCGCTTTTATTTTGCAACTACAGACAAATATATTTAGACATCTTTAGCAATAGTAACTAACTCATTTTAGGTTCCTCCGCTCCGAAGTAATCGTGGATCCTTGCATACGATATTAATAAATTATCAGAGAGAGAGAGAGAGAGAGAGAGAGAGAGAGAGAGAGAGAGAGAGATTACTTTACTGAAGCCAGTAAAATATACACTTCGCAATGTGCTAGTATCCAATTTTAATGTTAAACAATTAATGCCATGTATGCTGACCTCCAAGTTTGAAGTTCTTGCAAGAGATTTGGCCTCATTGACGAGTGTAAGTAGCTGCGATATCGTGTCGTTGCTGGTTTTCTTGTTTGCTATCGTAATCGTTATGGGGCCCACACATGGTGTCTTGATGGAGTTGTTAATGTCACCAACTGGGGCACCAAAGGCCCGAATAGACTGTAGGGTAACCAAAAGACAACTGAGACTCAAGCTGTATACAGGACCTGAAGATAAGTAAATAGGGTAAGATAGTGACATTCAATTATGCATGTTATACAGGTAAAACGTGTGGGTGTTTAAAACTAATTTAGTTTATTGACTGAAGTAAGGGTGCAGTTACTTGTATTATATTTAGCCGGTAAATGTGTAGAGCTGGCTGGAATCATTTGCCATTCTTACAGTCAAGATTTCTTTTAGTGGAAACACTCTCAGTTAAAATACAAATGCAATCATTACAATATTTCTTTCTTTTTGGCATGCTTCTTTATTTAACAAAATTGCAATTTGTGGTCAATATTTATCGAGAAAAAATGACTGAAGTTTTCAAACATTTATCAATGTAAATTCTGAGGTGATATAAGTAAGATTGTTCATTTTAAATGTAATTTCCTTTCACTGCTCTAGCTTACAATATTTCGAACTTTTTATCGTGTAAATTTAGGCATATTTTCACATAATGGAGCTTTTATAATATAATATTATTTTCGATTTTCTCACTTAAACATCTTCATAAAGAAAGGAAAAGTTTCAAATAGAGCGGAATCTTCCCTCGTTGTAGGAGGAGTATATTTCTCAGATACAATGAGACAAATTCGCAAGAAAAGAAATGTCAATGAGGATCAGTATTTGCCTCAGAGGTTTTTGTAATAGACTAGTTGCGACTGGTGATACTGTTACATTAATGACTTATCAAAGTTTACCTTGACAATAAACCGCTACACTGAAGATAAACATGTACCAGATCTGAATGACTTTAGTGAGTAAGAAAGAGAAGTTTATCACCCCAAAATGCTTAAAACGATAAGACTAATTCCAGGATTTAAAACAGAAGAATGGAACGATGATTAATTGTTTTATGCCATGTATGTTTTTTGTATTTCCGAGATTAGTGTGTGAGAGAGAGAGAGAGAGAGAGAGAGAGAGAGAGAGAGAGAGAGAGCTGCATACCCAGATTGAATTTCATTTTTGAAAATATACGGACTGATGAAGATTTTGTAATAGTAACTGAAGTTTCTCAAAGTAATTTGCTTTGTGAATGAATCTTGTGTTAGTATAGATTGTAGCTTGCTTTTATACCATAAAATACCTACATATGGAATTTTCCGATGTCTCAGATGATTATCCGCTTCTCATTGCAGGATGAAACAACGGATATATTTAAACATATTACCACGCAGCAAACGTTTATGCATGCCCAGTTGACCTGTTAACATACATGTAGCATTTTTCCGGTACGCCTTGGTTGCCTGGGTTCAATTTTAGCGGAAAAGAGTGTGTAAAACCAGGAAGTTTATTATAGTATAATTTAACGGTATTGCACTAACATCATTGTTTGAGTCAAAAATTTAACACAATTTTCCTGGCTTCTTGTTAGAAATCTTTTATAACGTATCCGAAAGCAAGCTCCATATAGTGAGATTAATTTAGTAATGGGTGTTTTGTTTTCTACTCATATGAAGCCATTGGAAAAGTTTTAAAATGATCTATCTTTGACTCGTACAGTGATCATATGACCGTGAAAATGTTTGCATAAAATTATATTGAATTAGTTGATTGGGAGAATCAGTTTAAAATGAGCACAGCTTTTTCATTAAGAGCCGTTCTGTAATGCATGTAAATAAGACACTATTAATGGTGATTTTAGGTTCCATAGGCGCTGAGATGAGAGAATCGTGCAAAAGCGACTGAATTTTAAATATGATAAATAGTACTAATTACAACATCAGGATAGGACTTGTCCAGACCTAGCTTGTCAATGCATTATAGAATCTGATTTTCATATTCTGGTGTATGGCGGATCTACAAATATTGGGATACAGACAGGTAAGCTGATCAGAGAGTGAAAAATAAAGTGAAAAACTATAAGTGATAAACATCTTTTGTACAAATAAATTTGAACAAAATGATTGCTTTATAAATAGTATCGGATCTCCTTTAATACCGTACGCTTCTGTTTTGCGAAGAAAATCTTTTAAGAATGGGTGGAGAAATTAAGTCAGTTATATTTTTAAAGTCATTATAAATTCTGTTATTCATTTGGGTTCGGGAATAAAGACTATAATGAATCTTATTTTGCCGTTATTACTGCTTAAAAGATATAAAGATATTTTAAAATATTACTCGGATTGATAGAATTGACATTACTGTTAGGTATTTCAGATATATCCACGACGATTAACATATGAATCCGAAAGCCCCAAATTCCGTCATTCAGAGCTACGAACTCGTTATGCAACTATTAAAGGTGTAGGGACTTCACCTAGGCTTCACATTGTAATGAGTCGCATCTTATCTTAATGTAGGATTGCAAATATTTGCTTACTCAGTATTGTTGACTAGTTGACCCTGACAAAAATGTTGGCGCCTCAGAGAAAACTGATTACTTGATTTCCTAGCAATGAATTTGAATGTAGAGAAGTTTGTGGTACGATTATTATTATTAAATATGAACTCGTTTTGTCCGATGGATATACTGCACTCCCAAGGTCGTACAGTATATTCATCCGGAAAACTCGTTCATATTTTCTGATACAAATGCAGTAACCGATAAGTATACAAAAACAATACTAATGCGCACAGAACTCTTCCCATCAAAATTTGAACCAAGTCGCGCGCTCCACATCACCCTCAGAACGAATTGCCCCTTTTGCTCTACTTAAATTTAAAATTTAGAGTCATCTTGTGAATGAATTTGCATTACAACATCTTTTCTAGTTGGTCTGGAATGAATGGATTTTGGTTTGTTTTGTCGATTCTACTCAATCCCGCTGGATTTATTAGTTGTTTCAATTCCATACAAACTACACGTGTCTGTCATTTGAGCAGGGGCCTGGGACACGTTTTGACTCGGCTGCATGTGTTTCCGTTCTGCCACTGGCTGATTAGAATCATCCTGTGGGAAAATAGGAACTCTTTCAATTGTAATTATCAGAAAGACGCTGTGGAATTTCATGTTCATTTCATTTTCAGTGCAGTAAGTAGAATTCACTTGGACGTTGTCAAAATTACAGTACAATTTCGATAAATATGTAAGCAAGCTTTCAAACCCATGACATAGCTCATGTAATTACAGATGTGAAGAAGGAAGAAAGTACATTTTGAGGAAATTCAAGATGCAAAATTTTAAGTACAATTTCGATAAATATGTAAGCAAGCTTTAGAACCCATGACATAGCTCATGTAATTACAGATGTGAAGAAGGAAGAAAGTACATTTTGAGGAAATTCAAGATGTAAAATTTTAAGTCTTTTTTTGCCATTCTTATTACCAGCTAAAGAAGATATTTTTATGCGTGGTCACTTGCGTGCTTCCCCAGTTATGTTATGACCTGTACTCAATATCATGGCGTCTATCGCTAGTCTAAATCCGAAACATTGTATCCACATAGTTGACGCCGAAAATTGCAGAGCGTCTGGTGTATCACAATACATTCAGCCAGCAGAAATAAGAATTCTTCTTCGTATTGGCTTATTGGTTCCGAGGCTCTTACTTTTCTAACAAAACCTTCATTTCCTTTTTTCCCCACGAATTTAGTACTTTAATGTAGAAAATGGTACGTATCTGAGAGATGTGCTATAGCTGTTGCCCTTAGCATGCTTTTGTATGCTATTTTATATACCCATAAATCACTGAACATATTCTGAGACCGCTCTCGTGGCCTAGTGATTAGAGCGTTCGCCTCGGATGCGGGAAGTCGTGGGTTCGATCCGCGGCCGAGTCACACCAAAGACTTATAAAAATGGTACTAACAGCTGCCTCGCTAGGCCCTCAGCATTAGGAGGTTAGTGTTAAGACTGGTCGACCTGGTGACAGGATAATGTGACGGGGTGGAACATCATGCTACATGTCTGCGGCATGATGCCCCAGTACTAGACATCACTAAAAACTGCCACACTGTAGACATCATAGCAATATGACTGAAAAATTGTTAAAGCTACTTTAAAAACTGAAATCACACACACACACACACACACACACACACACACACACACACACACACACACACACACACACACACACACACACACACTGAACAATTCCATTAATGAAATGTTAGGAACCTTTCTCCTAAATAACTGTTTAAATAATCAGAATGGTATTTTCAATACTGTGTCACTCACACGTGTTGTGAATATCACGTTCATTCGTTTGCTTGTTTTAAATATTCATTTGTGATTCAGTAAAATTTTTTCCACATCAGTTTATCATCTGTACTTTCAAATACACGAAACAGATGTTTTAGTTCATCCACAAACAAACCTAATAAACCAAAACCTAATGTCAACTACATGAGTGTACATGGTTTGTTTACAAAATAGTTCCTTTTAGGCACACGTGTCGTTCACGTGCGTGCAATATCGTAAAATACTGCACATTTCTGACAACGTAAAGTTAACGGAGAACAAAAAGAGCATATAAAAAGGAAGTTCTTTTTAAATTTTTACTTTGTATTCCGGGAAGTAATTTGGTTGATGAATTTCACGAAACTTGTTGGTTCTCGCTCTTTTCTGTTACCTAGTTTACGACCACAGAGTCCTTACAATATTCTGTTAAGCTGAGGGCTTAAATTTCATTTCGTACTCTCATTTATTATCAAAGATTCAATGACCAAACTAAAGGCAATATAACCATTGCAGTGACGTATAAAGAAACAATAGCTAGAAGAAGAAGCAGCAGAAGCGAAAAAGAACAAATTTGAACATATTCCGCAAATATAATTACAAATAACAAATTTATTAATTACATAAGTGGTAGAATTACATTTTGGGTCCCATAATACAATATACCTCTGAGATCATCTTGTTAATCAGAACGTGTACTTATTGCTATCAACAGCCAAATTATTACATTGCTTGAATTAAGAAAACATCTTAATACTTTATATGAAAAATACAAACCTGAGAATAAAATAGGCAACAAATATAATCTTTAATGGCGAAAGACCCACTCCCTGTAGTAAATTTGCCTTATCAAATAAATATAATCTATATTTTATGTACATCCGCCGAAATCGGAATTGTTGTAGATTTTGTGCTACCACCCACATAATGATTTGATTACGGAATAATATTTCTTCCCGGAGGTAACTAGGAGAACTTTATCTCTAATTATGGATGAATAAAACTATTGGATGATAGAGTTCCTCAATTCAACGTTCCGATTTGAAGCTCACAGATGACGGTCAACAATTTGCTCAAAAGGACTTGATGTTGGCCACATTATTAGCGCCATAATCACTGGTGTCGATACTCAGTGAAAATGGTTGGCTCAGAGAAGTTTCCGAAGTTGCTCTTGAAAAGTTTTCTAACTGAAGGGTCAAAAAAGATACAAAAAATGCAAGAAATATCCACTTCGCAATAATACGTTTGCAACTGAAGCATACCTGAATCTTCGCCCCCTTTTCTTATCTTCTCATTCAATATCTAGTCATGTTTGGATTCCATATTTATATATATAAGTTAGATTCATACATATAGCATTTGCGTACAACTGTGTAATAGGCGATGCGCTGCAAGACTAGGGTTGAAAAACCGGACACTGAGTTTGACGCATTTCTTTCACAGACATTTTTCCTAGAAACGTATATTTATAAAATACTATGAAGAGTATAGGTACTTCAATGTAAACACGTTATCCGGAGAACTATAAATGAGGTATGTTGTATTGAAAGGCAGGGATTGTATGTCTATTACTGTTTCTGTCTAGTCAATAATTTTTAATGAAAGGTCATACACATTGTGTTTCGCTGTAATTGAGATCTTCACTTACAGCTTTTGAAATCATAATGCCCTCTATCATTGTTTCAGCGTTGATAGTCTCAAAACACTTTACGTTGTTTTTTCCAAGAAGGTGATCATTCTTGTGTTACCTATCGTTTGTGTATTCCGTAATATGCAGGTGATGGAAAAACCATGAATTTGAAAATAAAATGCTAACATCTTGTATGAAATTTTTTCTCGTCGCTCAAACAGCTTATTAGGTCAAATAATGTGGCATTGTTTGAGTATATTTCTCTGTTTTCCATTTCAAGTTGTTAAACAGCATTATATTTGTAATGAAGCTTTCCAAAATATCTTCAAACTGGTGCTCATTTACAAGATTTCGTTGGAATCCTACCTCTCTGTTTTTAAAACAGAAATCTTTTGCAACGAAAGACATTGGGATTTATCAATTTTCACCAAAATAGGTACATACTCAAAACATTCCAAACACATACACCTACCCCTGAAGAATAAAGTCGTGGATCTACGCCTGCTTATATATCAATCATCAGAGAGAGAGAGAGAGAGAGAGAGATATTAATCTACTCTATCGATACCAGAGGATTATACAATGCTGTGTATGTATGCTGTCATCGAATTTTTTCCTATCGTGTATGTAAAATATATTGACCTCGAATCTCCACGTTCCTGTAAGAGATTGTGACTTATTGACACTATATGTAATTGTGCTGGTGCGTACTTTTTATTTCTTATTTGCTTGTGTAGCCGTTACAGAGGTTGGGGTGGGGCTCATGTGTGGTATCTTGGTGATGTCATTATGATCGCCAGTTGGGTGGTAAAGGTACCACACAACTCTAGAATAAGCATTTGGGCACTCTGACCCAGCCATATGCTCTATCTGCAAGTAAGTTAAATCAATCACATATTTCATTATACGAGTAATACAGGTATGACGTAAACCTGTTTGAAACAAGGACTGGTGTATTGACTGTTACAGGGGATCAACTAGGTAAATGATGTACATGGAGATAATGCGTAAATGTGCACACGTGGTTAGCATTTACTTGACATTGTTAACGAGACGAAGATAGAATCTTTTATTTATTAGATAGAGTATACCTCTTGAAATTGGTAATAACTGAAATATTTCTCTCCCGTTCAATATCATCCTTTTCTAACTGAAAGAACATTTTCAAAGTCACTAATAGTTAAATAAGTATTGAGAGAAATATGGAGGATATTGCCTTCAGGATCTATAGATGTAAATGTTTAGTTATATAGATATACTTTTTCCAATAAGGCTTGCACATTATATCTTCTTTTATCTTTTCAGTGAGATATTTATTAGTTGCCACATGTATCCGATTTCAAAGATAAAATTACAACAACAGTTAGAAATAAGAGGGGAGTTTTCCCTCTGTAGCTGGATGCGGATAGTTCTCATAGATCATAAGTCGACTTCGGGGGGAGTAATTTCCACTACTGAACAGGGTTACCTTAATGACACAGACCAAATACACTTTGACAGTATAGCTTCGACCTGCATATCATTCTATTAAAATGTGCCTATACAATTTCTTTGACAACTATGATAATTTAATAGTAAATGAGTTTGTGGTTTTCCGGAGAAATATGAAACGGTAAATTATGGTCTTATAAAGATCGTAATGTCACTGAGTTAGCAAACCGCTCGGAGTTCATCGGTGTCGGGGATTTTTACGGGATTCATTTCCTGAGACATATCATCAAATAATCACAAATGTAGGGGGACTTTCCAAAAAACTTTACGCTGAACATGGTCGAGCGTAATCCAAAAATACGATTGCACAATGTTACTCATGGATGATAACGGGCTCGTGGACCCCAAAACAAATATTAAGGTGCCTCATAGTGGAAATTAAAATTAATATATTAACTGAGCTTCGACATGATGTAATTATTATCATGAATGTTGTGGCATGATTATAATTTTTATTATTATTATTATTATTATTATTAGTAGTAGTAGTAGTAGTAGTAGTAGTAGTAGTAGTAGTAGTAGTAGTAGTCTTAGCTGCAGAAGTAGTAGTATATTTTGAAAACTAAATGGGATTAGATGGGGACGCTACAAAGCAGAAAGTTTATTATGTGATGTATTCTTTGTGTTGCTCCAACGTATTTGGAATGATCACAGTATCCAGAACTTATTAGAGAAAAGGATGATAAGCGGGGAAGAAAAATCCATTATTAGATTAGCTTTCATCAATTGCCGAAGATAAATGAAGTCAATGTATTAATCGAGTACTTTTCAGCCTCATCTATATGAAACCGTGAAAACACAATAGAAACGTATCGTAATTTTATGCAGATAGAGTACGTTGAAATTTGTAATAAAAACAAAGATGCTAGAGCTTAAGGATCCAAGAACCTTTGTGAGCAAACCAAACGTACTTCTGATATTAGAAAAACGAATTTTCTAGTCTTTGCTAATACCCCTGGTTTGAATTCATACGAAACACATTCTGGAAACAAAAATCTTTGTTTTGAGTTTTTACTATTAGAAATGCAATTTCTAACATTACAAAATCATTATGCAATATTCGATTATATATTTCATACTGCAAAATCATTTTATAAGATTAGAAATCCTATTTCACAAAAAGGAAATCAGTGTTATAATGCATTAAAAACAATTTATAATAAAAAAAATTATCGTCCAAAATATTCGTTCATGTATTACAAAATAATAAACCGTTTGTTAAGTTTGTCAAATTAATACCTTATTGGAAATGTTTTAATATGAGGATTTCAAATACAAACAATTTTCTGATATTAGAAACTGGAGAGCATCATTTTCATATTATGAAGACATTTGCTATGAAAAATAGTGACATTTTTTAATAGTGTAAGCACATATATTTGCATTGCAAACAGCAGCTTGCAATCCAGGCAAGCTGTTTAAAGAATGAATAGTTCAGCAGTTGCAAATCCCGTTTCTGCTGTAAGACTGACAAATGTTGTTGAAAGCCGAAGAGTATTCTCTACTTAGGATCAAAACACTATAGAATATTATGAACTCAAAACACTGCTTAACATTTTACAAAAATATCTTTGTGTGTCCACATCGAGAGCCCCGAAAATATTTAGCTCTATGAAATCAAGAATGGATGAGAAAGAAAGTGGATATATATATATATATATATATATATATATATATATATATATATATATATATATATATATATATATATATATATATATATATATATATATATATACACAGAAGACTAGAAAAAAACTAATTTTCTGAACTGAAACATACAATTTCATATTTTTTGAATGCGAGAGATATTGCCTTTAATATAGCTCTCGTGAACAGGACGATGAAAAGTAAAAAAAAAAAAAGCCTAAATAGAACGCCGAGAGGACGAAATATTATTTAAGACAGCAACACTGGATCCACGGTGATCGGTTTCGAGACATCCGATAGGTTACTGAATGAGTGCTAATGTTATCTTGAATACATGCTTCGGCATACGGCGCACACCAGGAAGCCATACGAATATATTATGGCATTCGATTATTTAAAGTCAGCACTCACATGGCTGGAGCAAACTGAATATACTAATAAAATGAGGAATAATTAGCAAAAACATCAGTCTATGAATTAAAGAAGCAGCACATGATATATTTAGCGGAGACAGGCCCGTGTTCTTTGGTCAGTTTGCCTATAGCAAATAAATCATAATCTATTTCTTATACACTTAAACAGAAGACTGAATTGTCGTAGGTTTTCGTCAACATCGCACATAGTGATGCAACTTTAGAAAAAGATAATCGGATCGGAAGGTCCTTACGAGGACTTGATCGTTAATGATGGAAATATTTAAATACATGACTCAAACTTCCGATTTGAAGCTCACATAAGATAGTCATAAACTTGTTCAAAACGGCATTGACTCCATGATTGGCTACTTAATCACTAGCGGCCAAATCAGTATATCTATCGATGAGAAATATTCGAAGTTGCTGATAAAAGTTTTCTAACCTGGAAGATACTAGTATATTAAAATCGCGAAACAAAGATCGCAATAGCAATATTAAGTTTTCCACGGAGAGAGAGAGAGAGAGAGAGAGAGAGAGAGAGACGTTACTTCATAGATGTCAGAGGAATATACAATACTGAATTTACTGAGAGCGAAGTTTGTTTTATGCAACACATGTAAGATATGTCGACCTCATATTTTAACGTTCCGCAAAGGGAGTGTGCCTCATTGACTAGTATATGTACTTGTGATAGTGTCTCTTTGCTTGTTTACGTATTTCATTGTGTAACCGTTACGGGGCTTCTGCCAGGTATCTTGATGGTGTCGTTAGATCGCAAACTGGGGCGCTAAAGATGCCACATAGTTCTAGCATAATTACAAGACCGCGGAGAACCTAGCTCTATGCAGTATCTGAAAATAAGTGCATAGTTGATATCAGTAACACCTTTCATTATACAGGTAATACGGGTAGGCATTGTGCATGTTTAAACAAAGGGCTGATTTATTGACTGTTACAAGGGATCTGTTACTTAAGTGCGGTGCGCTACGAAAACGCGTGAATGTGTAAAGACTATTGGCATTTACATGTCATTAGTCACGAAAGGAAGATGACATTTGCTATTTATTGAAAACGGTATGCCTGTTAAATTACAATTAAAATATTTTTCTTACCCTTTGCGATCTCTCTTGCTACTAAAATGGAAGATTTACAAAACCATTAACAGTTAATAATTACTGAGATACTGTATATATATATATATAT
>JAECUM010049764.1:0-16741 GCA_016617855.1 Megalonaias nervosa | reverse complement strand
CCCTTATATAACCTTTAAGACCTTTATTCATTTGCAACGCATTGCTAATCAGCAATCAGTTTGACTCGGATTTCCATGAGCTTAATATTAACTTTAATAATACCGAATAGACAAGTAGCTTTGCTCTCTGTGGTTTCAAAATCACGACCAAAACGTGTGTTATCAGAACTTTTCAAAAGAAAACGATCATTATTCCATGCATTCACGTGAGTGGCTGAATTGAAATGTACGAGTTTGCTCGGGTTCTAAATTGAAGCTGTGACGACTGTGTTGGTGAAACAACAGGAACAGGGTCAAAAGTAAGAAGTATTTTATAATTTATGGGGAATTATAAGGTTGACTAAGGGACATTTTTCACTTTCCAAAAGTACAGGTTACATTTTTGTGCTAAAACCATAACTTTGTTACAATTATAATCTCATGCAAGGCTATGTTATTCTTTGTGTTACGTTGATGGAGAAGGTCGACACATTGATTTGGGATTCAACCACTAAACCACCGAACCCCCCCCCCCCCCTTTTCACTCAACAATGCACGCGACGTTTGAGATTCGATACTTTCTTGAAAAGCTTGACACATAGATTGGCCAGAATAATTCCTGTGGTCTAACTATGAGACTGAAAGATGTACGTTTTGAGCCTCTCAATTGCAAATTTAATACGCCAGCTTCCGCTTTTATCCTTAGATTAAAGACTGGTTCCCTTCCTTTCGTTGTCCTCTCGCTGGGACATTTAATAGGAAACTAATTAATCATGAAATAACTATCACGTTCCGGAAGAGAGTTTCTGGATCTTAAAACCGTATTCACGTGGCTTTTATTGTAGCGTAATAACAGCCATTTATTGCTGTCATCCCATACATCACTTATTAATTACAAGAACGCAATACACCACATCGTAAATTAACCAGCCAGCTTTCTAAAGGGATTATTCACGCAATTATTGCGGGAAATAACGGACAATTTTTCAACATGTCAGTCATTATTTTCTGGACACCAGATTTCAATTATTTTGTTGCAATGAATAGTGTTCTCGTTACACTTATAGGGCAAAGAGGTTTCCTATTTTACTCCATAAAATGGATGGATGCCTGGCCAAAAGGTGTTTAAAAAAACATAAATTTAAAGTATGTGACAAATAATTACCGTTAATCAAACACAGAATAATTTTCATTTGCATTACATTTTCGAAGATGAATGGAATTCTAAAATGTTGAAATGTGATAGCAAGAAATGGAGATGATAGCAAGAAATGGAGAGAGAGAGAGAGAGAGAGAGAGAGAGAGAGAGAGAGAGAGAGAGAGATAACAGTGTAATTACTAACACTAATATTAATGTTAATACTAAGACTGATATTACTAACAATGTCAGTAATTAAGAACATTAATGGCATCAATAAATATATATTGATATTTTCTTGATGCACCGAAATCAACTTTTTTGAAAATCTTAAATTGGACACAATATATATGAAAATATTTAAAGATTTTAAACAAGGTGTATCCAAATACAAAACCGCATTCATGATTATTCCGAGTCATAGAAAAAAAAAAAATCCTCATTTGATATCGCGTACAAATACATTTCAGCTAAACGACTTTGATGTACCCCTATGCCACATTGGTCTCATTGTGACCAACGATGACTCGGAGCAAAATATATATGCAGAGTTTGTGTATATCGTCGTCACCAATAGCAGCACTACAACAGAAAAAGACTTGCTCCCTTCCTTGATAATTTTGCACAACATTGGGAAACTTTATTTATTTATTTATTTTAATGTTGATATTCAAGGAAGTTTTAAATCTTCTACTAAGATACTTAAAGATTTAACATTGTGCTCATCGACTGGTGATAAATAAATCATTGCTCATCATGGCATCAACCATTTGCATTTCTTTCTCTACTATTTCAAAAGATAACTGCAGTTTTGCAAATTTCTTATTGTTTCCACCCGATATTGCTAGTAATTTTGATCTTCGGTGCAAATTTGTTTTGTGTGTGTTCTGCAGGGTGTCTCACATCTCCAGGTGTCCGGATTACTAGAGGCAGATTCGCATGCTTGTCGCTGGCTTTGGTGTACAGCTCTGCTTTTATGCAAGCCACCTCTAGAAATGTGACAGTGTCAAAAATTACATTTTTATCCAAGCAGTAGCACAAATCTACTTAAACTCTCGGTTGTGTCGAATTTTTCGCTCATAAAAATCCTTGAGATTTTCGAGTCCTCCCTTCCCCGTCCAGAAATCAAACATACTTTTCGTAGTTCGTTGGATCGCTCACAGGATTTCTTTTCCTATTCGCATCTGTATGTTCTTACATATTTTCTTAAACCAAAAAAATGAAACCTAAAACATTCCCAGGTGAGATCCCTTGACTGTTCTGTCTGTCTGCTAAGACTGTTTTTAGGCGATGTCAACGTTATTGTTTTCCTACACTGTTTCTAGCATGTTTGAGACAGGATCGATGTGGATTATTACTTAGTCATCATTCTCGGATTCTAGCGCCTTTTCACAGGCATCTCGCACTTTTTCTGTCGAAACACTTGGAGCAGTGTAATATTGTATTTTCTAGCAGTGGCTGTTCAAATTTAAAGGATCTTATTAATGAAATCGGCTGTCTTAACTATATCATTTAAAATTCCACTTGTGCTCCTCTTGATGTTCTTTCTCATAGGTGTATGTTTTTACTGATCTTGAGATTGTCTTGAACATTACCTGGTCTGGTGTCATTTCATTGTAAATATATTTTAAATTCTGTCGGTGTACAGTGAATTAATGTATTGTAGGTTTTATGAATTGTAGAAGTTTGGAGAAATATTACACTTTCATTGGTACTAATGTCGTCTATTGAGGACAATTTGTATTTTTTTCCCCACAGAATTATCGTTAGTCCATTTATCTATAAATTTGTGTTTTCGGGGGGGGGGGTGTCCTCCAGGCAGATCATTGAAACGCAAGACTTAATCAAGTCCATACTAATATTCTGCTGGTGAAAACCGTGCCTTGCCTGCTGCAGAAATTTCAGACTTGTCACTTTATTCACAGCCAAGACAGAGACATCCAATTATTGTACAACATCATTACGAGTCCCATACTTTACATTACTATAAACGACATAAACACTATCTCTCTTGATCAACAGTATTGTAAAATAGTCACTCTTGAGATGAGTGTTGTTACAATCATCGCAGTCCAGATATTTCCCGTATTTGATTCACGCGTGGTTGCCATTTAAATGTTTAACAACAAATTTCTCCAAACGAAAGCATTAGCTCGTCTTTTTTCATTTTCGCGTCTGCTTTTGACTCCTGTGAAACTTGGTACATAATATGGTCATCATCATAAAGTACGCGTATTGACCAATCACTGCACTACCTCAATTTTTGTCAAAGATATTGCAGTTTTTTTACCAAAGTTAGAGTGTGCTGCTGTCTGCAACATATTCTTGTAGACACAACGTGTGCGTGCGTGCGCGTGTGTGTGTGTGTGTGTGTCTGTGTGTGTGTGATTTGGATTTTTAATTTAGCTTTAACAATTCTCCAGTCATATCGCTACGATGTCTGCGGTGTGGCATTTTATAGTGATATCTAGCACTGGCGCATCATGCCGCAGACATGTAGCATGATGTTCCACCCAGTCTTATTATCTTGACACCAGGACGACCAATCCTAACACTACTCTCTTAATGCTCAGCGCCAAGCGAGGTAGCTGTTACTACCATTTTTATAAGCCTTTCATATGACTCGGCCGGGGTTCAACCCGCGACTTCCCGCATCCGAAGTGGAAGCTCTCACCACTGAGGCCACTGGAGCGATGGCCTAAGACATAATGATGTATTTCTCTCATACTTGGTATATAGCAAAGTTATAGCCCGATTGTGTGCATATTGAGAAAATAATGTACTCCGGTTCTTGTAAGAGTTATTGCACTTGTCATTTACGATATGACACACTCTTTTCACTCCATTTAGTCATACAGGTACTGATATATATTCAGTGATACTTACAGTTAATGATGGTCTTCAGTGATAATTACAGTTAATTATAGACATCAATGATACTTACGGTTAATGATATACATCAGGGTTATTTACAGTTAATGGTGGACTTCAGTGATAATTACAGTGAACTATAGACATCAATGATACTTACAGTTAATGATGGACTTCGGTGATAGTTACAGTTAATGATCAGTGATATTTACAGTTACTGACAGACATCATTGATAATTACAGTTAATGATGGACTTCAGTGATACAGTTAACGATGGACTTCAGTGACACCTACAGTTAATGATGGGCTTCAGTGATCCTTACATATACTGATATACATCAGTGATCCTGATACTGACAGTGAATGATACACATCGGGCATACTTACAGTTAATAATGGATTTCAATGATTCTGTTAATGCTGCACTTAGCGATGTTTACATTTAAAGATGCACTTAAGTGATACTTACAGCTTACAGTTAATGAAGGACTTCAGTGATACTTATTGTAATGATGGATTTCAGTAATACAGTTACTGGTTGACTTCAGCGATCCTGACAGTTAATGATAGATTTCATTAATCCATTTTTGTTCGATTATTTTCCTATTTCTGAATATCTTTCTTGGAGTAATTAAAGCACAGCGAGATTTATACGTTAGATGTTTTGCAATCAAAATGGAAGGAAATAATGAGAACACCAAAACTGTCTTTTCCAAAGAAAACATCTCTTTCTGAAATCATAGTATTTGGTATATAAATTTTAATCCATGCAATAAAGCAGTTCCAATGCTCTTCAATCATTGGGCAATCATAAAATAGGCTTTCGATATTTTCAACTTCTTGTCTGCAAAATGTACTTTAATCGTCATCAATGAAATTTCCTTTTTCTGAAATCGAATTGTTACAATACGTTTTTGCATTAATTTAAACTGAAAGGCAAATAAGTTTGTATCTTTGTTACACATCTTTGCTAAAATTAAAGCTCTCTTTTACGTTTGATAGCTTATCTGACCATGCCCCGTGTTTTCCATAAAATTTATTTATCCCGCTCTTAACAAAATCTTTATATACTCATTTTAAATTCTTATTAATTAAGAGTACACTTGTTTGAATTTACATTTGAATTAGTGTGTACTTTGTTACAGTATATATATATATATATATATATATATATATATATATACTTATATATATATATATATATATATATATATATATATATATATATATATATATATATATGTGTGTGTGTGTGTGTGTGTGTGTATGTGTGTGTGTGTGTGTGTGTGTGTGTGTGTGTGTGTGTGTGTCTTTTCTTGTGACCAGTTATTTTTGCAGTGATTGAAAAATATTCAATGAAATTATTAGTGCTGTCCTTTTGATGCAATGCTTCCAAATTTATTAATGATTTGTCATTATCAAAAAGACTTTAGACACATGTTATTTACCACCAGTTTTATAGGAGTGAAAGTTATTAATATCCGCACAATTTAGAACATCTTGAAACAACTATTATTCCACTGTAAATGTTCTCCTTTTTTCATCTTGCAAAGTCAAGGATAACAAATTGCCAAAATGTATTACTAATTTGCTAATATCTGTTGTCTCCCCTAATTTTAATATTTGGATCCCTCCAACATTTTCCTAGAACTTGCATTGTTACCATACTTTGCCGAAGTCCATCTTCATTTGCAAAAAGGCGTTTAATCCAAGAGATCTTCTTGCATTGAATAAAAGAGTGAAATCCATGCCTAGACAACATTTTATTGGTTTGGCTATAAGTATATTTATTTTAAACATTTTTGTTTTACCGCTCCAAATATATTTTTAAAAATATTTTATTCAGTTCATTTTCTATATATAACGGATGCTTGGGCAATACCGAGAATAAATAATAAAGTCTGGCAAATCAATGATTTGATGAAAGTTATTTTTCTGGCAAGGGACGGATTTCTCCTCGTCTAACAACCAGTATTTTTAAACATCTTTTAATTTCTTCGCATAATTTAACTGTACCATATCACAGATAACTCTATTACAAAAAGTCGAAAAGAAGAAGTAGACCAAATTATTTCAATTTCTGGTCATCTTTATTTCTTTTGAAAATGTGTTCCTCCCTATCCAAAACGGCTTTTGATCTTAATACATTACACTGTAAACCATAGACTATGCAAAATCCTTAAGTGTTTCGATGGTAGACCTAAACCTGTAGAGAGCCATTCATTAGTAAAAAGGCATCTCCTTGACGGCACCCTCTCTCTATGCTTAATGGGTCTCCTTGACGGCACACTCTTTCTGTGCCTAATGGGTCTCTTTGACAGCACACTCTTTCTGTACCAAATGGGTCTCTTTGACGGCACCCTTTCTGTGCCTAATGGGTCTCCATGACGGCACACTCTTTTTGTGCCTAATGGGTCTCCTTGACGGCATCCTATCTCCAAACGAATAACAGAGACATAAGACCAATGATACAGACACTTCATCTGGATTAGCTGCAAAATGCTCTGAAACACTGACAAATAGAATCACCACAGTTAAAAGATTTCAGATACTGACAGTTATTGAGAGACTTCAGTGATACTGACTTTTAAAGATGGATATCGGTGATACTGACAGTTTCTGTTGTACTTCAGTGATACTGACATTTACTGACAGTCTACAGCAATACTGACAGATAATAATAGACTATTAGACTATAATGATACTGACAGTTACTGATGGACTTTTTAGTCATAATGACAGTTACCGATGTACATCCGTGATACTGACAATTACTGATATATTTCCTTGATACTGATAGTTAATGATGAACTTCACTGACACTGAGCTACTTTGTATAGACTTCAGCGATACTGACAGTTACTGGTGGCCTTTACTTGATACTTATGGTATCATGATCATCATATCAACAGGTGCTCTTGACCAATCGTTGTGCTTCGTATCTTTTACTAAGAGTTTTTGCCCGTTGTTCTTTGTGATTATTTTGTAAGAGTTATTTCCCTATTGTGTTTCGTGATCTTTTATAAGAGTTATTGCCCCGTTGTTTTTCGTGATCCGTTTATAAGAGTTATTGCCCCATTTGACTCGATGAATATCAGAGAGACATAAGTACATTTTTCCAATTATATTGATCTTCGTTCATTTTTTGGGGGGGGGGGGGCAGACAAATACGGCCAGCAGACCGAATCTAACCCGTGGCCTGATTTAATTCGTTAATTTACGTCATAGGATGAGGCTTTGAAATAAACTTGCCGACCCGAGCACTGTAGAAAATTGCCCATGCCTACTCTGGTTGTGATTGAATTTTGTATTATTACTGTTTTGTATACGGAGTACGAGTGTTTGCCTTGCATTTCCTCATTTACTACATGTTAAGCAGTCTAGGTTTAGTAAAACTGATTGATTGTGTGTGAATATTTGTGTTTGTGTGTGTGCGTGCGTGTGTTTGTTTGTTCGAGAATGATATATCATGTAAATACTTACTTCAGTCGTTGATTGCGACCTCTTTGACAAACTTTAGAAATGGTTTCCAAAGTTTCTTTTATTTTGGCTTTCAGTCAGAAAAAATGGTTGGTTTCTGATTGACCCTCAACAAACACATATTAGTTACAATGATATGATTTGGTTCTACTTTTTCGCTTAAAGGTCACTGGCCACCTATATTGTGCAAACGTGTGATATTATTATAGCCATAAACAAAACGCATTTGTTATGTATGCACACCATAAAAATGTTTAATTAGACTTAAAAATCCGCTTTTCTAAATGAAAAAATTATTCGGCAATCTCCGTAAACAATTGGTAGTTTCCGCGTGCCAAAAACGGATATGACGTACATTTATCCCTTCTAGTCAACCTAGCCATTCAAGTGTTTAATTTCCCCACGTAAATGTCTATGTGATATATCTTACGATCGTGCTTTTGTACAGCAAATATGGTGCACTGTGTTGTGTATGGATGTAACCAAAAAGGTGATGATGGGAGAAATGGTTCTTTCTTTTTCCGAAAGACCCTTTTTACCAGAAAAAAAGTGGATTCATTCAAGCTGTGGGATCGAATAGAGTGAGGGATGGGAAAGTTGTATCATATATGCCGGATTATAGTCAATTTGGCCGAAAGACAATTCGGCCCAACTCAAAAGACAATTAGGCCCAACTTAACAATAGTTTGAACAAGTTCTTTTTCTTCAAACAACAAGTAGATACTATGTAAGATAGGTTTTAGGAAAGAAAAAAAAATCTAAATTTAAACAAACTATCTTGATATTCTTTCAAAGAAAATAATCATACTTCGTAACTTACATATATATGAGAGAAAACACAAACTGATATATCTTGCTCGTTCTAATTAAAATATTTATATACATTTTTTATGCTAAAAAAATATATGCATCTGCACAAAGACATTCTCAATTTAAGTCTTCTGGTCAAATTATCAATGTCGATTTATAAAACAATATTCTATAGAATACGTATACATTTTTCTAAGGGTAGTGTACAAGAGATATTATAACAAATGTATTTAATTTTAGGCTTCAGGTTGTAACACTCAGGGGCCCCGCGACAACGGATCAAAATAATATTCAATTGATTTATTAGGAGATAATTAGCAAGGGGGTCCCCGAGATTTCGACTGCCTAGGGGCCTCCACAGGGTTTAATCCGGCAACGGGAACACTGCTGCATATAATACACACCCGATTACACATGAGAGAGAGAGAGAGAGAGAGAGAGAATAATGTTGAGCATTTTGTCAGTGTTTAGTTGCTGCAATATGAAGCTCTTACCAGTTAATTTTATTGTTTGTTTTTATTTTTCATGTTGTCTTAGTTTGTGCGCGCGTAAATTAAAAGTTTGTCATTACTAGTTAATATCGTCGATCATATTTGTTCCATTATTCCATACAAATAAGAAAGGAAATAATTTTCTGTTGAATTTGTCCACCCCCACCCCCTTTGCACGGTACAAAATAAGGATAAACATACACTTATTTGAAAATAAAATGACAGAAACTAACCTTGCATTGTTATCATTTATTCCTTCTTTTTTCATCATGCGAAATTTATTAAAGAAAAAAATATATTCACGAACTCCGTATATGTAGCGGATGCCGGCTTGCGTATGCATCCTTACTGTAGTGTGTATCGCTCATATCAAATAGCAAAATTGTGAACGAGACAAAAATATCACCAGATTGCTTGAAGGCACCTGCCATTCACGCAAGATAAGTTAAAAGGTGCAAACTGACCAAGATTGTATTGTATCCAGGTTAACTATACGATCGTATCTCACAAATAAAAATCATTATTTTCAAATACATTCACTGTGAGTGCAAATGATAATCTTTTCGCTAACATGGGTTACAAAAGTATTATTAAAGCAAGTTATTGTTGTGTATACTATTTGCCCTGCAAAAATCAATTATGATTACATATGACAAACAAATAGAACCCCGGGTGATGAATAAACACAGCGAGCAATACACTCCTTGCTTAAACTTACCGACATATATCAAATACAAAGGTTATTTTATTACGAAGCAAACCAACCTCAGAAACTGACTTTGGATTCTTTTAAGTCTTCCGATTTTTTTTTTTTTTTTTATAAAGTCGGCCGACATAGGGAAGCCAGCATTGATCAAACCTGTATTAACGGGAATTTTCAAAATAAATTGAAACAATGGAACAGTTTTGAAAGCGACAGAATAACGTGCCTCGTGCACGCATATCGACGTAAGGCTGAACAGTAAATTAGTTTTCAGTAGTTTCATCTAAATGTTTCCTAACCATAGTTTATTATGTTTTATTTTTCGACAACAAGAAGCATGTACTTTGTCTTGTAGGATAAATGTAAGTCATTTCCGGTTGGCGTTCTCTATAAGTGGGAAATCGTAGCTAAGGGGAAGTAACAGCGTTGTATACTTCTACTGCGAGTAATTAAATTATTATTTCTTCTTTACACTTGATAATTATTTTGTTCTTTTTGTGCGAGTATAAGTACTTTTAATCATGTAATGCAAATCTGATTTGAAAAAAAAAAAATGTTGGAGTATGGCCGGTGACCTTTAACACATGATAAGCTACATGGCGCCCAGTATAGTTGGTGGAGGAAAAATCCGGGAAGACCCTGGAAAAAAACACCGACCAACGGTAATCAACTGGCAAGTTTTCTTGCCAAGACTCGAACGCACGCGGCCAGAACGGAAATCCGTGAGTAATTTGAAAAAGTGATTGCACGGACGCTTGCTTACAATGAAGACTGTGCTATATAGATCTTTACTGTCTGTATTATGACCGCTCCGGTCTCCTAGTGGTTAGAGCGTCCGCCTCGGATGCGGGAGGTTGTGGGGTCGATCCCCGGCAGAGTCATACCAAAGACTTACAAAAATGGTACTAACAGCTGCCTTGCTTGGCGCTCAGCATTAAGAGGTTAGTGTTATGTTACGTGTAGGCTCGTACAATAATAGCAAGAGAAAAGAGTGATGACAAGCTTTGTATATTTTAACAAAATAATTTATTTCCCTAGAAAACAATGTAAAAACTGGAAAATAGGACTTACGGTTTGTGAATATAATCCAAAATTTAATCCTAAGAATGAAAATAAAAGTCCAATCACTAAATAGTTCTATTAGAATCAAGGTTCGAATCTCGACGACTTTCCAGTTTGGAAGACGATGATCAATAGGTTTAACTTGACCATGTCCCACAATATGTCCTAGAAAAGTTACACAAGCACGGCAGAACTCACTTTTAGATAAATTGATTGTCAAATTAGCATCAGTGAGTCTTTCAAAGAATTTCCGAATCGTGGCTAGATGTCCTTTCCAGGTGTCGTTGTAGATGATGACATCATCAATGTAAGCATCACAATTATCTAGACCAGAGGTAATCATATTCATCAAGCGTTGAAACGTACTTGGGGAACCCTTCAGCTGGAGCGGCATTACTTTATATTGATAGAGTCCATCTGGAGTCACAAATGCCGAAATTTCTTTCGCTCTTTCCGTAAGTGGAATTTGCCAAAATCCTTTCAGAGGGTCAAATTTGGTGACGTACTTGGCATTTCCAATTTTATCAATACAATCATCGATTCTTGGTAATGGAAATGAATCTGTTTTTGTCACACTGTTCACCTTCGTATAATCAGTGCACATACAGAAAGTTTTATCCGGTTTCGGAACAAGTATGCATGGTGAACTCCAATCACTTTTACTGGGCTCTATGAAATCGTTCTCCAGCAAATACTGAATTTCTTTTTTCAAGTATTCCTGTTTGAGAGGTTTCATCCTGTATGGGTGTTGTTTCACAGGTTTTGAATCTACAATTTCAACGTCATGAAAAATTTTGTTTGTCCTCGTAGGAATATCCGGAAATAAGTGCTCATATTCGAATAATAACTGTTTAAGTTCATTCCTTTCTTGTTGTTACATAAAATGTAATGAAACAAAAATAAAATAAAAAGAATTTTAAAACTAACACACAAGCAATTTAATTACATATACGTAACAGTTAGGACTGGAAGGCCTGGTGTCAGGATAATGTGACTGCGTGGGACATCATGCTACATGTCTGCGGCATGATGTCCCAGTGCTAGACATCACTATAAACTGCCACACTGCAGACATCGTAGCGATATGACTGAAAAATTGTTAAAGCTACGTTAAAAATCTAAATCACAACACAAGCACACTCACTGTCTGTATGACATTGGAAAATGAACGTCTAATCCAGTGGTCCCCAAACTTTTTCGGGCCACCGCCCCCTTGGTTATCCTCAGCGACCCCTACCTTAGCCCGTAACAAGCATTATTCAGTATAAGCGCCCCCTTGGTAATCCCAACGCCCCCAAGGGGGCGGTACCGCCCACTGTGGGAACCACTGGTCTAATCATTCATGACATTGGGAACTAATACCTATTTTTAATGTAACCGAATCATTTTAACCAAACAAATCTAAGATTCCGTAGAAGTTTGCTTAGGGAAAAACTTAAGTGGCCTTTTTATGTACCGTTGCAAAAAGCCCAATATAGTTTCAAAAGGAACCCACTATTTAGACGAAAAGAGCCCGCTATAAATGGGAGCTGGTAACCCTTTTCCTTCAGTCTGAATTTAATTTTGCTGTCGTTGAGAAAACGTGCTCAATAGTGTGATCTAATCAATTTTTACCTATTGGTAACGGCCTGACACAGTGATTACCTGGTATAGCTTAAATGACCACCTGTCAGTGCAACTGGCTAACGAAGAAACTCAGTTAGCCTACCTACCATGTAGTATACAGCAACAATTAACAATATGTATTTTCTTATTTGCAAAGAGAGGTAACTAAATTACACATATTCGATCAACCACTTTTCATCATGGGGCATACACCACATGCCCTTTACTATGGATCAAATGATTTTGAACACCGGCTTGTGAGAAAGACTAGTACTTAAAAACGGACCGTCTAATATTAAGACATAACTAACGACATATTTTTGGCTCTAAATAGCTGCTATACACATTCGGACAAAAGCGAAAAATGGACACAATTTCAAACTCTGTTAAGTATATATGGATTGCACGAATGTTTCTGTAAGATCTTCGCAGGACCGCTCCGGTGGCCTAGTGGTTAGAGCGTGCTCTTCGGATGCGGGAGGTCGCGGGTTCGAACCCCGGCTGAGTCATACCAAACACTTATAAAATGGTAATAATAGCTGACTCTGAAATATAAAATATAAACTTAACATTCTTCCTATTATTATTTATTTATTTATTTATTTACTTACATACTTACTTACTTAGAAATTTAAGTTGATTTTCTACTAATAAAAGGCCGTTAGAGCGTTAGTTTGGTTAATTCACATTTTGATAAACCGCTCCGGTGGCCTAGTGGTTAGTGCGTCCGCCTCGGATGCGGGAGGTGGAGGGTTCAAACCCCGGCTGAGTCACACCAAAGACTAATAAAAATGGTATTAACAGCTGCCTCGCTAGGTGCTAAGCATTAACAGGTTAGTGTTAGGACTGGTCGGCGTGGTGTCAGGATAATGTGATTGGGTGGGATATCATGCTACATGTCTGCGGCATGATGTCCCAGTGCTAGACATCACTATGAACTGTCACACTGCAGATATCGTAGCGATATGACTGAAAAATTGTTAAAGCTACGTTAAAAATCTAAATCACACACACACACACACACACACACACACACATTTTGATAAAATCTTATTGATTTGACTGTGGAAAATTGGTGATAAAGGTCAGTAACTGGATATGCCTAGCGCGTAGAAAAGACGCTCGATTCGTTTAAATCATATGAATGTAATCGATTGCCAAGAGATGAAAATACATTTTGATTAAGACTTCAAAAGGAAAGCTGCATAGCAAATGCTTTAACACAGTTTATCTACATTACTCACCTATTACATGAATAATCTGGAACCAAATTATAAATGAACCATCAACAACAAAGCCGACTAAATTGTTAATACAGCATACGAGATTGCTTTTGATATTCAGGTAGCAGACGACATGATTTTATTGCTGGCTCAAGAGTTATTGGCTGCTCGAACCAGGATCTAGAATACTTCCGTAACAACGGTAAT
Source organism: Megalonaias nervosa (assembly GCA_016617855.1). NCBI lineage: Eukaryota > Metazoa > Mollusca > Bivalvia > Unionida > Unionidae > Megalonaias > Megalonaias nervosa. Next base: position 3,171 of record JAECUM010049764.1, on the reverse strand, counting down.
CAAATAAGCGATGTAAATTATCGAAAATCTTTAATGCACAATCTAATCACGCTCACTAGTAATACGTTAGTGTTACGACTCATCGGCGTGGTGTCAGGATAATGTGACTGGGTGGGATATCATGCTACATGTCTGCGGCATGATGCCCCAATGCTAGACATCACTATAAACTGCCACACTGCAGATATCGTAGCGATATGACTGGATAATTGTTAAAGCTACTTTAAAAATCCAACACACACCTTAAGAAGGTAGAATGGTCTTCAGTGTGAATAAACCCAAAGCAGTACGGATGATCACAGATCAGCGTGTACATTTGCTCCGCGGATTTGAGGAGGAGTTCAATACATGTTTATAAAATGCTTATATTTGTCAAGAGGCGTCTTCGCCATTGTAAGTGTCCTTGGAAATGAATCCAATCATACAAAAGCTGTACATAAATTTGAATATATTCCGAAGGCAACAGCATTTAAAGCTCTAGATCAATCGTGAAATGAGTTGCCACACCTGTCACCTTTGCGTCTATTACTGGACAGCTATTAGCACCACTATAATTATCACAGTTCCGTCCTTACTTGCGTATGAGTCTACCACGACTTTATAAAACATAGATCTTTCTCCGTAGTCGCAGATCAGGAGCTATGGTATTTGTTCTTCTAATCAGTCCTTACAAACTGCATAGACACAGATATGCCGATACATTATGATAAGCAGATATGGGTCTATGCCGTTTGCTGTTGGGTTCGACTTACAATCGCGCATATACGGCAAATAGGTTTAATGTTAGAAGGCATCCCATTAAATCTATGGACTGACCATATGTTCCTGAAAGGAGATATGTCCAATATATTTCACATCTAAGGGAAATTCAATAGACACAGGTGACATTATGGTCAAATCTCTTCACTCTAATTAAAAGAATGGGTTCTCCAGTCATATTCTATCATAATATTCGAAATTGTAATTCAGATATGAAATGTTTGTAAGCGGTTTGATGGTTTCTGACATGCGAAAGCAAAAGCATGCCGGAATATGGTCTCGTAAAAGTAATAAATAGAACAGGACTGTATTTTATAGATGAATGTATTTGAAACCGTACAGGATGAAGACAAAGGACATCCAAATGACTGCTCGACTAAACCATACAGGATGAGGACAAAGGACGCACAAAGTCGATTTAAAAATCTTCTATTCATAAATTATTGTGGACTTTAGCTCCAATATCCATTTAAAGATTAAGAAAATGAAGATCTTTTCCTCATTTATCCATTTTAAGATTAAGAAACCTAAGACCGTTTGCTCAGTATACATTTTATCAAAGCAGATCCTACTCCTAAATAAAAAGTATTTATGCAAGCTCATGTTAAACGATAAACGTGTGCCACATATTTGGGCTAGAAAAATTGCTGCTTGTGACCGGTACAAATAATCATTTTTTCGAAAATGTTTACTGTAGGCAATTCAGTTTCATGTATGTACTGATTTTGCGTAAAGTATTGTTTAATAACTATGTATCGGTTGGGGTAAAAATGGTAAAGGTGTTGGTTAGCGGGGGGAGAAGAATGGTTGATGATGCAGGTGTTGTTCTGGTGCAACTAATACTGAAAAAGACACATAATTATAAAACATTAATAACGATATACTTTTCTTTATATTCTTTAATGTCCTTTATAAGGTAAAAAATCCAATTATGGAACATTTTGATTCATTTTTGTTTTTGATAAAACGTGCATTCAATTTTTATAATAAAGCACCTGCTCCATCAGAGCAACGCCTATCTATTTATTTATCATTACTGCATTTTTAGTACCAAAAAAAAAACTGATTTTGGACTATGTGCACAATCTAACATGACTTGTAGTAATATAATATTAAATCAAGCTTTACAATTTTCAGGTAGGAGCTGTGCAGGAAAATATTTAGTACGATGGTACGATTCATATCAATTGTCAAGAAAATGATGAACAGGTGGCCTTAACTTTCCTGACTACAATAGCAATTTGCATAACAGTTGAAAAATTACACCTTGACCACTCAGTATTAGCATACAAATAAAAGGATCAATTAGTACCATCTTATCTGCATGAAGAATTCAAAGTTGTCAAAACGTGGACTGGCCATTCCCTGCTGAACGTGCTGCTGGGATACGTGAGCACGTGCCACCATGATTAGATGTTAACTGAGCACAATGCTTGATTTGGAATGTGACATTATGTGCCTAAATGATGCGTTTCGTGCGAAGAATCTGTCAAGATTTCGTTGCCGAACATGTCTTCTTGATAATAATGTCTGGACTTTTTCAAGTCAATGACAGGACAGTTAACAAATTTCACGAGATGTCTAGAGGAGGCAAAAAATTTTAGGTCACGTGTAAAGAGCCATAAGGTCGCGTTATAGTGTTGGGGTAATTAACCATTTACTGCCGTGACTACCGGAGAGATACAACAAATATAAATTTAATTATCATGTATTGCTTTGTGATTTCATTCAAGATTTGCAACAGTATCTGGGAAACAAAGAGAATGCGAGGTGACAATTACTACTAAAGTAAAATGTTCTAAATCCAGAATTATGGTGGCAGGGGACAGTTTCGTAAATTGACCCTTGGCAAATTTCTTAACTTAAGGGCATGGTGTGACTTTTTGAGCTACTAGTGTGTAATAATTAAAGATATGGACATATTTGTGAATTTGGTCTTTCCGGCTTGTGTTATTGAAACGGATGCTAGACATGTACACCTCATGTAGTCACTGCACTGTATGTAGCCAGAGAAATACCAATAGTTGGCTAGGAAGCAGAGCTAGCTACTTGGTTCAAGGTAAATAGAATATCTCAAAAACTGATTGGATGACAACTATTTTGAATAATAGCTACAAACTATTAAGTATATAATGGTTTTCAAAATTATCACCCAGGGAAAGGGCTTGTGTTTGCACTGTGAGCACCACGTGTTCTCAAAAATGGCCTTCAAACATAAAAAATGCATGTATAAATTTGGGGATGGGGTGCATTAACTTTGTATTCTTTGAATTTCCATTTACTTGTCAGATCTAGTGAATGATATTCTTATGTGTTGCTTTATTATACCTATCCAAACTTATGGACCTTTTTATCTCCCTCATGTATTTTATTTTTTTATGAATTTTTATATTAGGCATGTGTATGCAACAT
>JAECUM010049762.1:0-17076 GCA_016617855.1 Megalonaias nervosa | reverse complement strand
TAGTGAGGGAAAGAAAGAGCGAGATATAGAGAGGGAAAGAAAGAGCGAGAGATAGAGAAGGAAAGAAAGAGCGAGAGATAGCTAGCAATGGAGACAAAGAGAAAGCGAGAGAGACTGAGCGATAGAGAGAGAGAGAGAGAGAGAGAGAGAGAGAGAGAGAGAGAGAGAGAGAGAGAGAGAGAAATGGACGAGAGAAAGAGGGGACGAGAAAGACGAGCGGAGATGGAGATGGATACAAGAGAGGGACAGACGGGAGAGTGGGGGGGGGAGTGACGTAAATGAGATGGTCGAGCATTTGTGCAAATAAATTTGCCTAGAAGAGATGTATATTGTTACCTCAAATCACTTTAATACTTTGCATGAGAATAACGGAATAAAAGTATAAGAGATTTCGATACGTTTATTTCGCTTTTTGAAACTATTAAGTATAAAATAATTAAACGTTTAAACTCTGTTAAAAATATACCGATCGTGTATCTCAATCATTACCGTCATCTCTACAGCATACAATTGCATGTATTCAATTTAACCTTGAAGGTGTGTGTGTGTGTGTTTGTTTGTGTTTGTGTGTGTGCGTGCGTCTATGTATGTATGCATGTATATATACAAATGTACTATTTTTATCGAAAGTCGCCTTAATTAAATATTTAAATTAGATCCATACACCTTGATCTGTTATACAATACTGCACATGTAAATTATTAAAAGATTGTAGAAGATTGTTCTAAAATAATAACATAGTTCATGCCCCCGCCAAATAAATAGCATCACAATTGATAGCAAAAGGGTCTTGCCCTTCAATTGTCTTCAAATGTTTTATCTCCACATTCACGTTTTAGATGTTCCTCTCGAGTCAGACATCCACAGCATCTATACGGTCCTTGTCGCTTCAGTGCGTTTGGAGCTTCCAGAGACCCCCGTCCCAGGAGTGTTGGACTGTTCGGCCTGTTCCACAGACTGTAAAAAGCAGCGATATCTTTTCCGTGGAGACTCCCATCATGTGAAACTTCCTCTGTGGTCCCGTTTTCAATTTTCATGGCCGGTAATGAATGCCTCCTGGTCTCTCTCTGAGCAGGAGCCTCTAAGCGAGCGGCATAACCGTCTGATATGGCCGATTTCGGCCGTTTAAGATGTTTTCTAGAAACAGAGTTATTACTCTGTCTCACGCAGTGTTGGCATATGTCTTCATTCTCCTCCGAGGAAATTTTAATTTCTGGAACTAAAACTCTCCTCGTGTCCGAATGTGATTGATTCTCATTATTAGACGTTAAGCCTATTGATATATTGGAACTGTACAGTTGTAATTTATCTTGAATGTTCATTCGTTCTGTGTTATCTACTAATAGAACGTCACCTCCCAAAGACTTCCTTTGACTATTTTCGTGCCTATTGTGTACATAAACTGAAGAACTGAATTTGTTTCCGATGCTTGATGATCTTTTCCTAGTCGCATTTGATTCTTGTTCTCTCTTTCCTCGGCCCATGTTGAGAAAATCAGCCAGTCCTGTATTCTAATATTAAAATCACAAGTTCCGGATTTGATTTAGTTAGGCCTGTAATCCTACAGAACTCTCCTGAATATGTCCATTATATACCCGCAGTTACCCATGGTGTTGACAACTATCGTGTTATCACTGACGTCACTAAAATGCTTTGTACCAATCTTGACTCTTTGAATATTATTGTAACTTAAACTATTGTTATAATTTAAATAGGGTGCCTATTAATTAATAGACAACGGAGGCGTTGCGGGTTCGTGCATTATTAGTAGTTATGTTTTGGCTATTCCAGAAGAGTCGTCTGCATTACATGAACTTTAGCCTGTCTATATGCTCGACTGGGGATGTTCTAGTTATCAGTATATCTTGCTGGGTCGCCTTTTAACTCGAACTTGATGAACGCACCATTATAAAGTTACAATTATGTTGTATCAAAACAATTCTGAAATGTGTGTGTGTGTGTGTGTGATTTGGATTTTAACCTAGCTTTAACAATTTTTCAGTCATATCACTACAATGTCTGAAGTGTGGCAGTTCATAGTGATGTCTAGCACTCTAGCATTAGGACATCATGCCGGAGACATGTGGCATCATGTCCCACCCGGTCAATTCATTTTTCTGTGTTTTTCTCTAGCTTTAATACTATTTTATTGAGTTTTAAGAATGTCGAGTCATCAGATATTATTTTTTATGCCACTCGAGAATACTCCACATGGGAGTATTGTCACGTTCCGGGCTGATTACTCAATGTCCTTGTATGCGCCTAGCTTGCCGAAGAGTACATTAGTACTTCACTAAACTCGTATTTCAGATGAATATATTGCCGTCTGTGACCCTTGCTAAGATAAAGAATAAAGAACAAATAATAAGCCGTGTCTATTTTCGAAAACAAACAGGTTATTTTTGGAATAAAGTAAACATATTTGCCCACATTAAGATATGTATCAGGTTTAGCTGGAACAAACAAGTAACTTTTTGCGTCTCAGGCAACGCAATGTACGAGATTCCGCAGAAATACCAGGAAATAAAATTATGCTGATGGAACACATACATAAGAAAAGACAAGTATGGACATCTGCTTTCGGTGTTAATGGATCTTTTTAATCTACATCAGTATTTTTCCAATGATAAAAATGAAGGTTACTTGCTCAAGTAAAATGGTCTGTTGTTTCCTTAGTATTTAAAATGTATTTTATTTTGTCGTTTTGTATGAATTGATACTGTGGAACACGTCTTCAATGAACTTCATGGAAAACAGGAAAGGTGCTCGTTACGATGCAAAGTTTGTTCTGAAACATTACAACAATATAATAAATACTACAACATTGACTAAATAAATCAGATGAATTTTGTTTCTTTTTCTGAGACTTAATCGAACGTTAGTTACTACCGATTTACACATTTACAATCATTTGTTTGAAAGACGCATTGAATTACCAATATCTGAGTATAGTTTATTCGACGTGGTTCATCAATAATGGGTTATTGGTGCAGGTATATACACCGAAAGTATAAATGATTTTGGTTTTACACAAAATTTAAATTGTTTGCCCCTTTTCACCTATACGTTTCGCTAATCTGGCAGTTCTCGTTTGAATACCATGCTTTTCGTAAACACACATTCGATTGTTAAAGATGCAAACGTTTTTTTCGTGAACTTTGTGCTGAACACAAGTTACAGGATATAGTTTTGGCAAATCTAAATTACAATTAAATATTTTTCCTATGCACATCACTGCATTTTGTGAAAATACACATTTACTGTTCTGGGTGAAAATGACCAAGATGAAAAAGATCTTTTGAAATGGAACTTGCATTTATGAAAGCGAACTTATGGGGACCAAGGAGCATTTTATAGTAAATTTATGGGGATTTGGCATCATTTAATAGTGAATTTATGGGGACCTCGTGTCATTTCACAGTGACTGTACGCGGGTCTGGGAATATAAGACGTTGTGTGTGTATTGAACTTCTCATTTTATTTCAGGTTTATTCAGTATTGGAGGAACAGGGACCCCTTGGTAATGGGGTGTGAGATGTTGTCCCCCATTATTTTTACCCAATTACCTTTTTCCTCTTAAGGTACTGCATAAGACTGAGGTAGTCGAGGAAAGGTCAGTGTAGGAGACGGAACTTTTCAGCAACTGAACTACTGCTACCAGTAGTGTAGTGGGGTACTTTAGCGTCAGTGGGAAAATACATTACAGACCCCCCTCCCCTGGGGTACTATAGCGTCACGATTTTTGGCGTCAAAAAATCACCCTGGGGTGGAATTTAGTATAGGGACAAGAGGAATGGTACAGGTAAGGTGACGTCACGGTACTGGACATTGGCAACAATGTAGCAATGTAGTACCGTGACGTCATGCCACCTGTGTCATTTCTATATACAAACATGAATCATTCGCGTTCGTGTCAGTGAATAGTATAGTTTAGTATGTTTTATATATTAGCTCTTTTCCATCTTAGGCAAAGTGAGAATAAATATCTTTTCGAGGCATATGAAATGGCCCTGAAAAGGGCCTTTGGGTTTTTGTCTTCTATTTTCTCCACTTCTTTAACCAGTTTCTCACTTTTCCAATGATTCCTTTCTTCTTCTTCTTTTTTTCATCCTCTGGAATCAAGTCTGGATGTCCCATTGATCTAAATTTTTCCTGTATTTTCATCCAGTTGTTGTTCAGTCTCTCAAAGTCCTCTTTTCTCTTTGTTTTCTTTGTCCTTCCTCTCTTTTGACCAGGTGTCTTTGATTTTCCTCACTTCTTCGTCCATCACCTTTCTCATGAGTTCTGCTTTTTTTAACTGGTCTAACCCCCAAAAGGACAAAAGACAACTCTGTCAAATGGAATATCTCTTGCAAAAAACACCTCACTTTGATGACAACATCAAGGGCCTCCTTCAACGTCCCCACTCTTACATATTTAGGATCGATGAAGCCTCTTAATTTCTCTACTTCCTCTTCTATCATTCTTTGTATTTGATCCCTGGCTACTTTCAGGCTGTTCGCAGAGTCTAGACTGCCTGGGAACCTCCATTCCTGTTGAAGTCTTTCTACCACATAGGCTCCATCCACCATCCAGAACCAACTATGTCTCAATTCGTTAAACAAGTTCATGTTGCCAGCCATTTATTATGTTCTGTGTAGAATGGCGCGAATGACGACCGCTATGCTTTTATATACTTAAAGCACGGACGTGAAGGAAAACATCCCTTACACTCAGTTCATATATTATCTACTATCCACACAATCGGGATGAGAAGAAAAAAACACGTATCTACTATCCTCACCAGCGAACGAGAAAGCATAAAACACACACACCTATTTACTATCCTCACAAACGAATGCGCATGCAAACACACACACACACAATCAGTAAAGGAGTGAGTGTTTATAGTCACACTACTCTACATTCACACCAATTAGCAAATTGAATAGTCTCTCTTTTCTAGAGATCTGGTTAGCCCTGAGAAGGGCTGTTTTTTCTTGAACTCCATTTGCACCTGGTTAATGCTGGCACCTCCCAGGGCGGGCACTACACACACAACGACGACTCCAATCTTGCTCCCAATTGAAACGTGTGGTTGGGAGCGCAGGGGGGGGGGGCTTGAGTTGCTTCACTCTCCCAGTCCTCCGTCTCTGGGATAGTGAAGGCTTCCCTCCTATACCACAACCGTGGATGATGACGTTGTGGTGCTGGTAGTGCTTCTGGTGCTGGTTGTCGTGCTGGTCCTGGTTGTGGAGGCGTCCTCACCTCAGGTTTCACCTCACACACAAGACTTAGCATGAGGTGAGGCAGGATCCTTTCCTCCTTCTCTTTCTTATTTTTCATCTTCTCTTCCTCCTCTTTAATTCTCTCTTCCTCCTGTTTTGCCTCCATGGCCAGCTCATCCAGGAGTCGCCTAGCATACTCCAGGTGCATTTGGAGCTCCAACAATTTGGCTAATCTGCTGCTCATCTTCATCGAAGTTGACTAGTCAACAATGGTAGCCAGACTGACAATTGTGCCGCTTTATATTCCTGGAGCACGGACGTGAAGGAAAACATCCCTGACACAAAAATTTACAATACCACTATTACCATCACATGAGACGCGCGGACCTAAAAGAAGCACTCACGTTGACTTTTTTTACTTTTTTACTTACAAACACAGACATTCACGATTTGACAAGACAGAGAAAACAAAGGGTGGATCTTTTACTGACAAAAGAAACGAAGTGCTTATAGTCACACTTCTATTTATTTTTTAAAATTTTAAAAGTTTTGGCAATTGAATTAGTATCTCTTTTCTAGAGTATTAGGTAGCCCTGAAAAGGGCTGATTTTTTGTTAACGGGAGTAATGGCAATCTTTTTTACTGTCTAAGACTGCGTCCCCCTCTGGCGGCAGGCTATCCTATATAATACGGTCTGCTTCTGCGGAAAGAGAAAGAGAATTCCTTGGTGTCTACTCGACAGTCCACAGAACCTCTGTCTGGTTCTTGCTGTTGCTGCTGTTGTTCTTCTCTCTGCTTCTTCTGAAGTCTGTACTTCTCAGTCCATTCTTCTTGTTCTTTCTTAATTTCCTCTCTGAAGACCTCTTCTATTAGGCCTTGGGCTATAGCTAACATCCTGACATTCTCTATCTCTTCAGGTTTAGGTATCAGGTTTAGCTTGACACGATGTAAACTGACGTAAGCTTCGTTCAGCTTGGCTAGTCTGGAAGGCATGTTCATAGGTAGACGAGTCAACCATGGATGACCAGACTGGAGACCAACCCGCTTTATATGGTTCTAACGCGGACGCGATAGAAAACATCCCTACTCGGTTTTAGTGTCGGAACGCTATGATAGCGAATGTCATGGTGAGGGATAGAAAGAAGTCAAAGAGCATATATTCACAGTGTTTTTTGAAAACAAACGACAGACACATTTTTTTTCAAAACAAAACACTTTTTATTCAACCAACAAGTAACAAGTAACAATAACATCAAACAAATTATTTTTGACAAGATTGACAACGTTGTGAAACCATGTGAGATTTCCATTGATGGATGTCATGAGGCCATTGATGTATACTACGTTTCCTAGCTAAAGACAAAAGATAATCATAATGGTCACAAAACCATCGATCTATTTTCTCATCGTTTCTAGAAGAGTGACGATCAAAATAAGTCACTAAATGTTCTAAAGGATATCCAAGACTGCGTTGATGAAGAAAATACACACAATAGTGTCCACACACCATGGAATCTGTGCCTTGTAATTTCACATTATTGTATCGTGTCGTCTGGGCATTTCTTCTCATAAAATCAATGATATCGTCTTCCAAAGGGGGTAATCCATACGAATCAAAATATTCCACACAATTCTCTTGAGGGAAGTAGACGGCAACCCAGTGAGTGCCTGGAAGATGACTTTCGTCCGTGTTGATGACATAAGCTTGATGGTCTTGAGGTTTGCGATGAGGAAGTTCATCTTTAGCGCACACGACAGGATTCCAAGAAGCAGTATACGAACTATTCTTCAAAAGGTAATAAAGTTCCCAGGTATCCATTTTTTGTTGTGTTGTATTTTCACAGGTAATGATAAGTCATCAATTCAATTCTGACTTTTTCTTTGAAACGATCTGTCAAGTAGCCGTTTCTTCGCTTCGTGTCCGCACTCTGGGCTAAGAGAGATTCGATGCGATAGATCTCTAGAGTAGACAATGGTGGGCAGGAATGATCACGCAAGCCTTTATACCACTCATGCAACACTGCTTCTTCCTAGATGAGACTCCAAGCGTCGTCCAGATACTCGTCCAATTTTTCTTCTTGACTCATCATCATACACTTATCGTGTTGAATTTGACTGGGATGATTGTTTTGACATCCATAACAATACTTCTTGGTCAATTCCGTAATTGTATTTGCCAGGTGTTTGGCAAAACAGGACACTAAATGTTGTTCTTGTTCTGGCCATCTGGACTTGACTACTACCTCGTTCTCTTTGTCTTGGTCTTGGGGTTCTGTTTTCACGCTATCTTCCCATTCCATGTCCAAAGATTCTCTATCGTTCAATGAGGGATAGGAGTCTTCCATTGTGTCTAATAGTCTAGAGTGACTTCTCTCAAACTGTTGATTTCGATGGTATTATTGAATTCGGCATACAAGATGACGTTGACCGTCTCGGTGAGAGCTTCTGCAAACTGAAGTTCCACACGCAGTTGACCCGATTTTATAGGGTGGAAATGTCTCTCGTCGCTGCCTTGGTCTGGAGTGAAATCAAAGGCCCACAAAGTGTAACCTCCTGCATAATCTTCGTACGATATACCGTGACTGGTGAAGGTTCCTAGTTGTCCGGTAGCTTCGTACAGGGACAAGTACGATCTCAAGTAATTCTTCTGGGCAAAGTTAGGTTCGAAGGGTCTGGTACACAAAGTCTTGCCATCGCGACTGACTTCGATCTTGGACACTCTGTGGTGCTTAAACTGGAAAGGATTTTGATCGTGGGCTCCATTGAGGGCTGCATTACTGACGATACCAACGATTAAACGTTTGGGTAACTGTCCTTGGAACAGATGATCTTCGATCTTGGATCGGAGTCCAGCAGCAATGGTGAATGTTTTCATTTCTACACGTCGTATCGGATACTTGGCGGTCGATCTGTTCAATGTTTGACTGATGTCGTTTCCCGCTTTAGGTAACACTTCTACACGACGCACGTAAAGTCTGGCTTCTTGGATGATGGTTTTGTACTGATTGGCATGAGCCATCAAATGGAAAGCGACACCGCTGCGACTGAGTCTCAGGCGAATATCCACTCCGTTCAGGAAATACTTGTCTTGTAACCACATGTCCAAATGCAAACGATCCATCAGTTCTAAATTACGAACTTGCAGGATTTTCCTTCGACGGTTGTTAAAACCACATTGTGAGGATTGTCATCGGCTGTCAGGGCTGTGTCGTTAAACGTGTCTTCACCTGCGGTGTCAGGTTTCCATACCACGTAAGCATCCAGATGAGTGTTCTTGCCCTCTTTTCCGTACGTCAAGAGATTTTCTAGGTACGCTCGGTAAAGGTAAGTATTCATACTGCTGCTGACTAGTTTGTTATTCAAGTGCAAATCCACTTGGCTGAACAAGGAATGCATGAAATTGTTGACGGGAGCTACTCTGGCATCGGCTCCCGGATTGATGTTGTCGGTTTTGATCACTTTCAGTTTGAGATACAAGTAACTGCTATTCAGATCGATGTAATCTTCGGGTTGTTCTTTGATTTCAAACTCGATAGGAGCTGAATCCGTCAAAGAGGAGACGGGATGAAATTCGACCCATTGGGATTCTTGCATCGTCATCATGGTGGGTGGCATGGCAAACAGATCCAGTTCCGACTTGGAACAAGCACAAGACTCTCGGTGCATCATTTTCTTTTTTTAAATAATCAAAAACGTCTACCTCTCGGACAGTTTTTTTTTTCTTAGTCTTTCTAGCTGTAGGGGTGTGAAGTACTCTGAACGGGTGTTTTCGTCGTCTTTTTCTGCCTTGTCCTTGCTGTGGCGTCAGGGAAACAAGAATGCCTGACTCGGCATTGCCCAGGGTATTTATAGGGGTTTCTCACCGACCCAAAATATCTTTGCCCGTTTGAAACAAAACATTTTGCCAGCTCTCAAGAAAGCTTCTTTGGGGTTTTGTTTGTCAATGATGACATTTTGGAGAAATTCTTTGCCGTGCGTCAAAGCGGCATCTTTTAAGGCGTGCAATCCCCGTGTCACCATCGGTTTCAAAACGGGAATCACTGTGCGAAAAGCTGATTTGAGCATATCACCTAAACCATGTCCTCACTGTCGAGCGACTCCTTGGTACAGAATCCACTTTGAAAGGAATGACACGCAGTAACGGTACGTAGGTGTGTCCCACTACGTTGTACTCCACCACATCGGAGTACACAAACATCAAATTCAGTCCTTGGTTCGTTTCTACAGGGAATCGAAAATATTTCGCAAAATCCAAGTTACCGGTCATGGCTGGTATTTCGTTTCTAATCTTGATCAACTTGGGGTCTCCACCCAAAATGTCATACAATTCAGGACAAAATGTAATGGCCAATACTTTGTCCCCTGAAAATTTCATCATTAGGCGACGAGCAATTTTGTGGTACTCGATCGTGACACTTCTTCTGGCTTTCTCCAAGGCTTTACCAGACATGAAATTGAACCTGTCAGCAATGGCGTTCACCAAATGTTGACCACTAAAATAATAGCCCGCAGGAATTTTCAACAGATAAGTGTTTCGTTTAGTTTTGGGGTCTTGTGATTTCATAAAGTCAGCTACACTAGCGCGTTCATCCATGACTTGTTACACGTGTTCGTCATAAACTTCTACCGTAAAAGTGTTTTCATTTTCGACGATGTTTTTGATTTGTGTAGGGTGAATCATTTCCACCAAAGCCACTTCGTAATGGGCTTCGTGCTCCTATTGGATGGCATGAGGTAATCTGGCCGAGAAACAGCATAAAGTGTTTTTGGGAAACACCTCCATGGAACTGTCACTGTGCAACGTTAAGTAAAATTGGTTGTTCATAATTCCACAGTTCTAGTGTCCGAGGAGTCACTGGAAGTCAGAGGAGTGTCTAAAAGAGGATGGTTAGGGTGACTGTTGGAACAAGACTCCCGTTGTTGTTGTTTCCGTTAGAGGAATATTTCAGAGACGGATTGGGAAGAAGGTAACCAATGCAACTGCTAAGTAAAATGGTCCACAATTGTTTGTCTCCTTGTTGCAAACTCAAATTGGAAGCTGCAGCACCGATGACACAATACACCACAAAGATTTGGCAGAAAAAGACGATTTGCGTTTTAGGCACACGTTCTCCACACCACACCCACAAGGGTTGCTTTTGTAGATCTTGCAGAGAAGAACTTTGGGAAGGAGTGGTCATTGCAGTAGCTGATGCTGTGTTGAAGGGCATGATGGTCACTTCTTTTTATAGTCGATGAGCTGCGAAGCGGCGATCCAAGAGTCAAAACTGGGAGGATATCCTTTCCAACGTACTTTGACTTCTTTGACAGTCGTTTTCCCACTTTACGAGTTCTTCGATCGAGAATGCTTTCGATCTCGTACATGTAGTCTTCTATTTGGTCACACGTTCTAACTCGGGTAAGTAAAGCGTTCCTTTTAACACTTCCCCGTTCATGTCTTCCAATTTATAGACAGGAGGATAACGGCCACGCACTCGTTCAGTGATACGAAACAATTCGGTGGTCCAGTTGGGTAAGTAACCTTTGTAGAAAGTGCGTTTGGTTTTGCCAATGCGTACCCAATCTCCTATGCCAACACTCCACCTTTCTTGGGGACAGTCACTGTTGGGGACGTACCAAACAGACGCTCGAAGACGGCCACTTCGTTGTCAGCAGTCACTTCTTGGGGGGCACGCCCAATGCTCCGATGGTAAGATTGGTTGTACGATTGGACGAGGTGTGGCAAGACGTCGATGTACTTGAGAGTGTGTTGATGCGTAAAATATTTCCACATGCGTTCTTTCAAGGTGCGTTGAAAACGTTCCACGATGCTAGCTTTGGTTTCGGGATTCTCGGTGGTGAAAAAATGAATGTCACGTTTCTTCAATTCTTTTTGGAAAGCTTGTTTCAGAAATTCGGTGCCTTTGTCAGTTTGCCATCGAAGAGGGTGACGCCCGCTTTGTTTCAACACCAGTTGGAGGGCTCGCACTAACTCACTGCTCGATTTGGAAGTCAATGGTACGACCCAAGCAAATTTGGAAAAGACGTCGATGACACAAAATAAATATTTCTAACCACGATTGTAGGTGGCCAAATGAGAGACATCGGCTAAATCGGCTTGCCATTGGTGATCGACACCCTCTACTTGGGTACGACTTCTGGAAAATTTTCGTCGAATGGGTTTGTGTAAGGTGTACGTGGCTTGTTCTTGTAACCATCGTTGCACATGAGGTAAACGAATACTTTTCAGTCGAGTTTTGGCAGCACGATACAATTTCTGAACTCCTCCGTAACCTGCGGGATGGACTGGATCGTAGTAACTGGTGGCTAACACCTTCTCCATTTTTTAATAAGTGATCCACTCTTCACTGATGCTACCCTGAATGGGACGAGGGGGTGGTTTAGAAACGGTTTTACGTGTCCGATGTGCCACGGGTGTAGAAGTGGAAGGTAGTGGTGGTGGTGGTAATGGGATGGCTTCGGTCTTCTTTTCTTTTTTCACTTCTGGTTTCCCTTCTTTCTTTTTCACTTCTGTCGAAGGAGGAGTGGACGTCATCTTTTTATCCCAAGCTTTAAATTCTTCTCGTTGGGGTGTAGGGGAAGGGGTCAACAAGGACGCTGCAATCTTACTAGGGATGGGAGCTGCTGACGGTGTTTGAAAGACTTCTCTTGACCGTGGGGCTGCCTCTCTCTTCACCACTGGGAGTGGTAGTGGTTGTGGTGATGGTGGTGGTGAACTTTTCATCAGGTCCTTAAAATCTTTCAGAGTGGGTTGAGCTGTTTCGTCTAAAGCTTTTTGGTGAAAGAGTTTCAGTCGTTTTAACAACTGACCGTACCGTTGAGATTTTTCCGTTTCTGACAAATCGCTGCGATCCATCAAGGATTGCAATTCGTGTTGTAACTGAGACATTTCGGTCAAATGAGGATTGGGAGGTAATTGTGGGATTCGTTGTTCTTGCCAACGATGGTATTCCATCCATCGTTTGTAAGGCACTAAAGCAAGTTTTCGTCCTTCCATCGGATTTCAAGGATCACGTCTGAGATCTTTTGACTCCAAAGGCCCCTTTTATCTTCTTAGACTTTTTTATCTTCATCCTCCCAGGATGTTTCGCAATGCTCCTTTCAGCAAGGGTCCTCCTATTGTTCCCATTACTTCTTTCAACAACATGGGCAAAAAGGGTAAAATTCCTCCGCGCTGCACCAACATCTTTTTCTTTTGACCAATGGGTATTTTCTTTTGGACCATTTGGCGAAGAACGTGTGGATGTTTGCCTAAGCATTCTTTCTGGTGTTTAGACAAAGGTATTGTGCCTTTCAGGACATTCAGACAACATTCGCACACGGTATCGATGACGTCTTTGGAGGCAGTTTGAATGAGTTTTTTTTCGTATGGGTGGAGGAGCTTTGGACAGGACGGACAACATGTCCCAGTGTTTGGCTAAACGAGGTGGCAGTCCTTTCCTTTTTCCTTTTCCTTTTCCTTTTCCTTTTTGAACAGAAGAACGACGAAGGTGACGGTGTGCACGTCTTGGAGGGGACATCTTTGGGCGTTGAGCAGCACAAAACACTGACCCCTATCGTTTGCCTCGGGTCTTTTTTATACTTGAATGCGACGCCACTGATTGTCTTTACGTCGTATCAACTTGATGACAGGTAACACACGTCGTGGAGGAGTTCGCAACGGACTAAATTGGGACAGTTCTTGCTTGGACAAATCCAGTAAACTCTGTAACACACCCGTTCTCTCTTGGACTTTGATTTTGGGGGCAGGTACTTTGTGAGCAGGGGCCACTGCCGCCAAAGAGGAAGAGGGTGTCACCGCTGAAGGAGAAGTTTTTGGAGACGCTCTTTTGCGGGTAGAAGCTGTTTTCTGTGGACTTTTCTTTTTCTTTTTCTTAGGCTGTGACCTGGTCTTGACACCGTTGCTCTTTTTCTTTTTCTTCTGGGTACGTTTGGGCGTGGCTTTTTTCTTATGGAGAACTTTGGGAGCATTAGGATCCCATTTTAAGAGGGAACGAATGACGACACCTCCTAGAGAACCGCTACCTAAAGGTTTCAAAATGATTTGCTTTTTGGTTTGAGTGTCGATGCGAGGATCAGCTAGTTGCGTCAAGGCGCCTTTGTTTCTCTCAGAAAAACGTTTGGTTTGATGTGGAATCTGAACGATGCCTTGCAGTAATTGACGTGCTGTCACCGTAAACCATCGTAAGACTTCTTTGAGACTAGCTTCTAAGACACGAGCACGTATTTGTGGATTTTTTTCGCGACTGATACCGTACAAGGCACGAATCAATTTAATGGGAAGATGAGACTGAAGGGACGTTATGTTGACGATGTGATAGACAGAGTCAAAGTGACCGAGGTTTTTATAGATTTATTTTGGTGATTGTGATTAAGTCGACGAAGGGGACGTGTACACGACAGGTCCTCCTTCTTGGCACCAGTGGTGAAACAGATGGGTGCGAAATCGCAAATAATCGGGAGTGGTGGGTTTTAAATTCACGAGTAAATAAGCGTGTGGGGTTTGAGTGGCATTGTCGTACTCATTTGTCAGCCAAGGCGTCCCTACTGTTTGGCTAAGACTTGAACTTGCGATTTATCTCTAGGGCTTTTAAACAACACCACGTAATGAGCATTGAGACTGATGGTACGATGGGCTTTACTTTGTTGAAACAAATTTTGGGTAATGTAAATGACACTGGCATTACGATGATGCCCTTTGCGCGTAAACCGGAGTTTAATTTCTTCTTCGTCTTCTCCTAACATGTCGTCAAAGATAACCAAATCGGTTTGACTAGGGTCAGACACGATCCCGTCGTCTTCGCCAGGAATGCCTTGCACAAAGACGATGGAATCGCCTTGACTTTCTCGCAGAAGGCTGTACGCCGATTGCCACTCTTTGTAACAGCACACGATGCGTTGAGGGGGACGATCGATCGAATGATGTTTATGTTCGATCAAACGTTTGACAAATTCGGTTTTGCCTGAACCACTCGGTCCGGCAATGAGCATGTTAAAGGGATGGCGAAGATACAAGGCCTCCCTACTAGTCCGATCTACGTGTTCGTCAATGGCTTTGACAGTGGTGGAGGAAGAGGGAGTAGAGACAGTAGAGGTTGCCAAAGTAGTGTAAAAAATGTCACTTTTGACACAAGGACTGACAAGACAAGAGTTTTTATACTTTTTTTCAGGACACTTTTATTGTCATCTTTAATGGTGAACAACACGAAAGACAAAAATACATAAAAGCCAAATGGTTAAGTACATGAATAAAAGACACATCAAAACGATCAAAGTGGAATATAAACAAGTCTCTGTACAACATTTGTGATGATCAAGAGGTGAAATCGTAGGGGTACTGTGTAATGTTCTGAGAGTCTCTACACTCCTTCGCACAGTCACACAGGTGTCCTCCCGGAATGGCCTTTCAGGGATGTCGATCACGGCCCTGTCCTGAAGAGAGTGGTTTTCCTCGGTCACGACTTCTTCTTCTTCTGGAACTGTCACTAACACTGGTTTAAAAGTTACTTTTTTGACGGAACGTTTTAATTTTTTAGGATTACAAATCTTAGGCATAGTGTGCCACTTCTTTTGTCCAAGCCTCAAACCCCCAACTTTTCCAGTCACGTACATCTTTCCAGTGAGGGTGTAAGTCACAAGCTACACACACGTCGTCGTACACATCTTCAGTGCCTAAAAGTTGACAAATCTTGCTTTTCTGTAGAGGCTGAGAAGTATCAAGATGAAAACGCAAAGTTTTGAGCAGAATGAGTCTCTCGTGTACATTTAAAGGGACCACTTTCATGCTTTTTGGAGTGGTAGGTACTGTTCGTAATGAGTCCACACGGAATCGGCTGGTAAACGAAATCCCAGAAAGCAAGTCACTAAGACACACACTACACGTCGACCTCAATTCAATGGACACAGTTCTCGTAATAGGTGTTGGCAATCCTCCACTGTTTGAATAGTGTCATTGATTTCCTTTAACGGAATTTTTTGTATCACGAATGATAAAGGTCGTGGCATAGTAATCTGTTTTTATACCTCATTTCTCTTACCTCAATCACTTCTCCTAGAGCGAAAGTAATGAACGTAGTGAGTAATTTCTGACCACTGCCATTCCAGGAATAGGTAAAGAATGTCAATAAAATCTTCAAATGTAAATGGTCTAAAGCGAAATAGTAGAACGAACGCACCCTTGATCCAGAGAAATCGGACTTGTTTGTTGACTTTTGTCAATTTCCTCTTGTGAATTTCTCGACACAAAAGTTCTACAGTCACTAATTGAAATTTGGCTCTGGCAAGTCCCTGCCAAATGTCCTTGTAGATCTTCTCTTGCAATTCGTTTGGTAATCTTTGAAGATTATTTTTTACATCGGTTTTAAATACTTGTCTAGGGGTTGTCCAACGTTTGACTCCTAACCCCGTAGCTGGTTTCTTACACGACATGGTATGCCCACTTCAATGACGAGGTCCCACTAAAGGTAGGTAGTGACAATCTGGAGACCATCGAGAATGTTCCAGGTAAGCGCAATCTTTCTTCTCCCATTCGTGAAGTGACACACCACAACTGAAGCACTTGACTTTATCCCCTTCGCCCAAGTAGATAAATCCAGCTCTAGCTAATTCTTCGGCGGCAGGTCCTCCCAGATATTTTGGCCATTTTCCTCGAAATGTTTGGAATCGACTTTCATAGTCACAGTATTCTGGCAAACGCACAGGGAACGAATATTCGTCTTTCACAGGTTCATTTCGATGAGGGTACGGTGAAATATGTAGGAGTCTGCTCAGTTTTACATGACATCCGTAGGGTGGTAGCCGCATGGTTTCATTAGGATGACATCCACCATGAAAACCAGTAAAGTGAAAAGGTGTGCGATAACGAGTGGCATCACTTTCACATCCATCAGGTTTGACACGCACAGCATCACTTTCCATGGTAGGTACAGTCGTAGCAAAATTTCCATGATGTGGTACTGAATCACTGAGGTCATAGCGTACGACATCCCTGTCATCGCAAGGCACAGCATCGTACTCGAGTTTGCTCATGCTTGATACTTGCTGTTTGAAAGGATTCATCTTTCTCGCTTGGCAATGGTAGTCACAATGAACTATCGGTCTTGGACGTTGTCCCTTTTTATACTAGTCGTAATGAAGTCTCGAGTTTGTACATCGTTCCTGTTTTATGACCAGTTATGGAAGTCTTCCTTTCTTTCTTCTTCGACATCAGTACTACCTTCTCTAAGGTACCGTCATACCTGAACCGTAGTGTGATGGGTGGAAATGCCATAGAAAGGTAAGGACAATGCGGAGACCATTGAGTATGTTCCAGCATAGCTGAATCTTTATAGATACATCGATCCATACGCAACTTCAGACCACAACTGAAACACTGTACTTCGTATCCCAATCCAATCTCAGGTCCCAAGTAGACAAACCCTTTTCAAGCTAAAACATAAGCAGTAGGTAATCCTTCCCTATCCGTGGGCCATTTTTGAAACGTTTCCAGTCGACTGGCACAACTGCAATAGTCAGGCAAGAAAACAGGAAAATGGTATCGTTTGAACATGGAGTTCTCTGTGGGTTTCTCACTCGATTCTTGCTGTGTCGAAGTCATCCTTCTTGTTGGTGACTATCGTCTTGGAACCATTTTTTTATACCAGCGTGTCCGTACGGTAAAGTGAAGTGATTGGGAAGCCGTACTCGCTTCTGGTACACGATTTGATAGACTTTTTCCAAGGGCCGACTAAAGATTTGGTGTGTGGGTAAACGTACAATCTCGTGCGATTCGTGGGTGGTCACTTTAAAATTTCCATCCTGCCCAGACTGCAAGGCTTCTTTCAAGACGCCAAAGTTTACCAGTTGACTGGTGCGATAATTGAGAGTCAAT
>JAECUM010049761.1:0-27558 GCA_016617855.1 Megalonaias nervosa | reverse complement strand
ATATATATATATATATATTCTTGTTACTTATCATATCGGTATATAATAGTTGATTTTCGTGGTATACTTCTGTTTCTATGGGCGGCCGTTTTTAAACATACTCAATTCAATACACTCCTCTATATTTATTTAGAAAAGTCTCTACTTCAGTTTAGAGAGGTCTCTACTTCAATTTAGAGACGTCAGTTAGAGACCCCTACAATTTACCAAAGAGCACTATATATCAATTATAGACCTCTCTAATTCAATTAGAGACCTCACTATTTCGTCTCATTTGTAGACCTCTATAATATAATTAGATAGCTCTATAACAGAATTAAGGAAGCCTTTAATAGAATTAGAGACCTCTCTAATTCAACATATAGATCTCTGTTCAAGTCTCAACTCGACAATATTATACAATAATAATTTCTCCCACACGGACAGTCGGTCCTACAAAAGACCGCAAAGATGGGCAAAGACGCGGAAAGACACGCAAAGACGGCACATGGTCATTTTAAACTGACAGTAGTGGAAAATATTTACTGTTGATACAAAATTTGTAACAATAAATATATAAGAAGTAGAAGTGTTTGCTTTTTCCATGTGTTGATCATTATTTTCCTTTAGATATAAATTTTTCACTCAACATTGAAATGAATTATATTAAATATTCAATTTTGTCAAAACAATGGAATCTTCTCATCCTTATGTGTAAAATATTTTATTGCATCTAAAACAGATGCAGAAAGGTCCTTGTGAATGTATATCATATCTGCAAATAAAGTAATTAATGGAAAAACAGAAATCCGCAAAGACGGTGCAGAGACGTTATATACTTGTAAAACTGGAAAATATTATCTATTGATACAAACTTGATATATAAAAATGTATGCATAAGAATTAGAAATGTTTGCTTTGTCTTTATGTTGGTCGTTCTTTATTTTAGATAATTATTTTCTCACTTGGAAGTTACTTCTACTTTCCCTTTATTCTTATTGACCAAGAAATGTCCTCGAGTAACTTTCTGCAAATATTTAATTAAAATAAGTATTGAGAGAAGGAATAAGACACTCAAAGACATAGCAGGTGCGCCTGCAGAATTTTTTCAGGGGGGGGGGGGGGCAAACATGTAGTGGTCAGCTATTAAGTTCTATGTACTTATACATCTTAACTTGTAGATTCATTTATTAATGTAAGTCGTGTATTCTTTTTAACATTGAAATAATATATAATAGGAAATCAAAAGTATAATTATCAATGCCAATTTTAAAAAAAATCATACATGTTAAACCAATAGGTAATTATTAAATTCGTTGTAAACGATAAATATTTTCAACGATATTTGATAAACTTAATTCAGTAAATTGATATGTTAGCATCAGAATTCAAACAATATAATAATTCAAATACTTATTGTTTGAACAACTTCGGCTTGATGAAATCACAAGTATGCAATTTAGATACACAAAATTCAAAATTATTGGACTTATCGGGTCAACGTTGCAATTCCCGGATATGCATATGTGCTGCTCCATACATACACATATGTAGCAAATACTTAACAGACTATATGTACAAAAGAGAATAGCCGAGTAAAATACTAGCAAAGAATGTTTCTAAACACTCTTTGAATGAAACTTAACGAATAATTTAATTATAATAGTTATAAATTAAAATTTAAGAGGAATTTACAATATTATTAATTCAATGCAAAATAATCCTAAAAAAAAAAATATACACAAGTCTAGAAGAATCGAATGTTCCAAATGAATTCTAGGTGTTTGAATGTACTTGTTTGCCATCAGTTTTGATGTATCAAAATGACATTATCCTGAACTCCTTTGAATAAATTCATACTAGTCCAGGAATAATATTTAGTCCAATGAGCACTTTGTAATTCGAATGACAAACAAATTATGCCTCTCAAATTATATCTAAACACAACATTACACACATCTGTAGACTGATATTAAAATAATAATATAGAAAATAAGAATGAAATAAACGTCAAGATATATCCACTTATATACGTCCATATAGCTATAAAATGAAATTTTCTCCTCGGTATGTGACAATTCTCAAGAACCCTTGTCGAAAAAGAATCCACCTGACGGACCAATCCAATGGGAAATACCTTAATTCTTTTAAGAACCCACCATGAATTCACTTGCCAATGAGAAATTACTCCAAGTATGTCAACAGTTTCAATATGTAGGTTGAATTTAACTTGTAAACACATATTAATAACTCAATATCTATAAAATATAATCTACACTCATGGACACAAAAAAATATTAGCTACGTAATGTGTTGTTTATAGAGGATCACTACTAATTATAGCCATGAACTAAAATATACAATCATGTACCAAAAATTACTCAAAATAAAGATATACATAACATCATTTTTAAACTACAATCAATATGTTCATTAGTACACATAGATAAAAACAACTTGAAAATCATCTTAATATATGCAGTGACCATTTGAAATCATGTACTCTGCTAAATGACGTCAACTTTTCTTGCTCAGGTGGCTTCTTACGTTTTACCCGGCAGGATATTGATCAGACAATTATGAATAGTATCACGCGAGGAAAACCTGTTTCAAATTATATGGCCAAAACATTAGTGCAGTACGAGAAGTCTGTTTATCTTGTTACGTATATGTAATTAAATTGCTTGTGTGTTAGTTTTAAAATTCTTTTTATTTTATTTTTGTTTCATTACATTTTATTGTAATGATAATTTTCATTGGATTTTAATCTCTTTTCCGAAACTTGGCTTGACCCGATTAGATTATAAGATTCCTTCAGCACTATTTTTAGCTCACAGTTTTTGTCAACATCGAGTGAATATAACTGGTTATTGCCAAGGTCATTTCGGCCCTTATGTTAGCTGAACTGTAAACAGTCTTTTTTTAAAAATATATTTTCAGCGTGAGAATTTGGTTCTTGCTACGTGACAAATTTCATTTTTTTTATTGCGTTGTTCAAGTGTTAAGAGACCACGTGACCTATCACGCGAGAATGGGATGATGTTTTAGTTGGGTTTAATACCCATTCTGAGAGCTTTTCAGTTAGTCGTTCTTAACACCTTGAGGGAACAAGGTGCTTCTAATTGTTGTTGCCATTTTGTTTTTCATCTGTTTTTGGATTTAATAGTTTATTCTCTAGAAAACTAAACAAGTGTACCTTTTTATAAAAAGTTCTGGGACAAAGAAATTCAGTGGAAATTTATTCTGGAATTCTGTACGGAAACATAAACTGTGATTCAATCGAGGCTCTGTTGCCACCAGTACAACGACTTCATCTGACGTCATCGCCTCCATATTAGAATTTCATCGAGATTCGAACCCGGATACAATTAGAACTGTTTAGTGATAAGATTTGTATTTTTTCAATATTAGGATTAAATTTTGGATTATATTCACAAACCGTAAGTCCTATTTCCAATTTTTACATTGTTTTCTAGGGAAATCAATTATTTTGTTAAAATATACAAACCTTGTTGGCTTCACTCTTTTCTCTTGTTATTTTTGTGCGAGCCTACACGTAACAATCTTCGAGACATGACTGTTTTAGGTATCGATTGTATATGCCGTCCGATTCCTACCCCAAACCTTGAGACTGATCCGAAATGGCCCCAGTTTAGCAAAATATCTTAAGGGTTCTTTTTCTTACTAAAGTTTAGAGTTTTAAATATTTTTCTTATTCTTTGGTTGGTACCAACGATTCTTTCACAGTTTATTCAGCAGGCACCAAGAGTCAGTTGAAACATGATTTATTGTCACAATGTGTTACACTGGGAATGGGCACAAGTTCTAAGAATTTGACTAGCCCTCTTCCGACATCATGCAAATGGTTCACCTTATTCCAACACATGGGCGCCGCACATTGGAGCAAAGGTGGCGTGTCATATATGTGTAAAACGTAATAGCTAACCCCAGTATTCCAATGTTATATATTTACATACATGTTGTAAAATTCTATATTTTTTATTTGCTCCGCTCTTTCCCCAACGTAATAACTCTAAGCTAACAGTCTCATATTTCACTTATCTTAAGTATCTTTATCATCAGCTTGTTGCTGACTATACTTGGGACAGAAAATGAAGAAATGTAGAATGGTTTCTATGTTACCACAGAAAAAAAAAATTGCGTCAACGAACTGAACACAATAAAAATAAGCACGTAATGTGCAATGTCGCAGTCTAGTATGAATACTATGTAAGACTCGACTAGACTAGGCATTTTACTGGATTTGGTATTTGGAAATCAACACTTTTTTTCATGCACCGTTGGTCATGCTACGTTGTATATTCAGCTCAATATTGTTCATAAGGCCACTATTGTGGGCATAATAGATGATTTAGTAGGATAAGTTAGCCTGAAATTGCAAGTGAATATATTATTGAAATGTCGAAATATATCATTTGTTCGGAGACAGAGAAACGGAGTCATTCAGCAGCATAGTCCGGAGTTGGTCTCCATTTAAGTGTTAATATTTTTCATTCTTTCGTCTAGATTGCAGACTTTCCACTATGAGGAAATTTTAAGGATTTCCTCAGATTTGAGGAAGATAATATAACATCTCAATCCCAGGAGACGAAACGAGAATTTTACTGTAACTGGGACCCGAGAGACGGAACTAACTCTCAAGAGAGGGGAGGGGGTAGTACGAGAATTAGTACAGGAGGGGTGCGGAAGGAAGGAGTACAAGGAGTAACACACGAAGGGTGCAGGAGAAGAAGAAATATTACAAGGAGTAGCGCGTGAAGAGTGCAGGATGGAAAAGAAGGGAGAATAGAAGAAGAAAGAACCAATACAGATGAGTACAAGGGACTATTCACTCAAAGGAGACTCTCTCAAATTAGGACGTTAACTTTCATATGATGAAATAAAGAAAGGCATTTGTTAACAGGCCAATTAATGTATTGATTTATGAGTGAAGTGTAATTGGAAGATTTATATCCAGAAATTACTTGAATAGTTTTATTTATTATTAATTTTGATTAAATTGTTATATATTTTACCTTGAGTTGTTCATGTATTTAGGCTGTCGGCATTCAAAATTTAAATGTCCACCTTTCTGCCGTATTAGACCTAGTACTGCAGAGGGGTTGTGACAATATAGTTGGGGGTTTTACAGTCATTTGTCCGGCATTTAATGATGTCCAACTTCACATAAAACTCAGTACATTTACCTAAATGAGTTCTTCAATTTCAGTCCGAAAATGCCATTTAATTTGCGGGCACTTACCCGTTCTTTAGCTAAGTTAAACTATCAGCATTTGAAGTTTTTCCCAATGGCGTTCGAAAATTTATAAAAGCTTTTATGTGTATTAGTATCCTCTAAAGATATTTATATATTTGTTTTTCCGTAAAAACTCAAAAAAAAAAAAAGAGGAATTTTGATGATAACAATTCATTTAGACAATTTTTCTGTTCAGGGGTTTCTCTATAGTTTTTATGTTTTCGTTTTTATTATATTTAGATGCGTCGTACTCATATGGTCATTGTAAATCAGGTCCCGTTATGTTCCTTCTTATTTGTACAAAATTTCGTTATTTTTTTATGACATACTTCCTCTTCCGACACAAACGTCTTTGGCTGGATTCCATGTCATTAACCCTGTTTGTTTGTGATCCTGGCCAAGGATCTCGTATTGTCCTGTGTATGGTATGTGTGTATTATATAATGTTGAAGAACTGCAATAATGTATTCATGTTAGGACCGGCCCTTGTAAGATCATAATCAGTGTATAGTTGTTACACTTTCATTTTTTGTTGGTGTTCTCCGATCTCTGTACTCTACGGAGATTCGAACCCAGGTCAGCGGGTAAACGGCACCCATCGCCTTGCCTGCACACACGATCCCATATTCCCTCACGACTAAGCACACATCACCAGAAAATGATGCTACCCAATCGGTGTTTTATGCACTCGTGCGTAGCAGACACACCCGCATGACGACCCAATAATTAATTCTGATCTATCTACACAGTCATTCCAGATTCCTATGAAAGAAATCAAGGTATATAGAATTAATTATAGAGAATTATAAATATACACCAGACAGACAGTATTGGTCTCGCGATTTGTTTCTTGTGGTGCAGCCAGTTTGGTTTGTAGCGTAATCCTCAACCAAAATTAGAAAAGAGAAAAGTTATTATTTCGTTCTAAAATATTGGGTTAGGAAGCTTGGAACACTATTTAGAGACCTCTTCAAATTAATAAGAGGTTTATACTTGAATTAGAGAGGTCTCTAATTCATTTAAAAAGACGTCTACAATTCATTAATGGATTTGTTGAACCAATGCCAAATTAGAGAGGTCTCGTATTCATTTGTAGAACTCTCCAATTCAATTAAAGAGGTCTACAATTCAATTATAGATGTCAGTAATTATTAATTGTGGTCTCTAATTGAATTAGAGAGCTATATAATTGATATATAGAACTCCGTAATTAAATTGTAGCGGTCTCTAATTGATTCAGACACCTCACTAAATAAATAGAGAGGTCTCTATTGAATTGAATATATGTAAAAACGGTAGCCCATACGTCTCCTGTAATTTCTGTTTTATTTTAACTTGCTCTAGTTCGTTTACGGTGCAGTGTAGGATTACATGGGGGGGGGTGTGTTTGAAAAATGGCCTTTTTGCATCGCGGGCAGTTAGGGATAGATCGTATTGTTGTGCAATTTCTTCCGTTAACCATTACGTCATGAATTTATTTCAGCATGATATTCTGTTGCTTTGTTGATCTTATTCGGGACCGCATTTTCCAAACTAGTGGGCATATAACTTGCTTGTTTCTCATCTACACTTTAGGTTAGATTCTTTGCTTTAGGTCTTTCTTAATTATATGGCGTCTTTCCTTATCTCCTTTGCCTTCCCGTATGATCCCTCGATCCCTATATTTAAAAATTATATCCCTCATGTATTTGCATTTCCTTGGCGATTCTAATATTTTCAATAGGCTATTATTCCTGTATAAGTAGTAATGATAATTTGAGGTTCCTCTCTCAGAGACGCCCTTACCCCCCAAAACGTTATACGTTAACATTTTTGTCAGCAGCCTTTTTTAGCTTAAAATGATGACTTTCATATGATAAGACTTTTCTAACATATTTCTGACAAAATTTGTTTTGTTGGGGTAGGGGGTCTCTGAGATAGGAACAACTCAATTATCATTACTACTATACTTATTATTTTTATAGTTTTAGACAAAATTTCATATTAAACAAATGAAATATTATATATAATGTATCACTATAAGTCAATCCGACATGTTGGATTTGATCTGACAAATAAATTTTGTAAGAGATTTAATTCGATTAGAGCAGCCTCAAGTTATACTGGTATAAACACTAAAATAATAAGCGATTGTATTAAAAAAGTTGGATATCATATATCACCAAAATATGGATCAGTATGGTTATTCGCAATTGAAAATGACGAACGAATAAGAGGCTGGGCTGATGATGTGATGACATTTATTGACAATATGGTTGATATTTTATTTGATAATGATATTTCTAAACTAAAAGATAAAAAATAAACAGCAGGATGACGTTCGGTCTACCATTCCACAAGGTCTGTCAGATAAGCCTAATGAGGTTCTAAGAGTCTCTTTCAGACATACCCCCGGCGAATTTCTAAATATATGAGACGAAACTTTAGAAACTCAGAGGGCAGTCTATTTTATGTAGGCCTTTTTTTGTGGCCAACGGGACTCTTCATTTTTGTTAAGACATTACCCCCAGCGAATTCCTAAATATCCGAAACGAAACTTTAGGAACTCAGAGGGCTGTCTATTCCAAGGCCTTTATTGTGGTCAGGCACCTAATGAGGTTTATTTTAGTCAAGCGATGTTTTTTTTCGGAATGGCCCTTGTGTGGGGTACCCCTTTAGTGAGGTCACAAGGTCACGAGCTCACGTCATCCTGCTGTTTATTTTTTGGACGGCACAGACGACACAAACACACAACATAAACTTATCCTAGCGGGGGAGCCTTATCTATGTAAAACAAATTTCGTACACTCTCCTACTATGGCAACACCCGGGAGTGCAAAAGTGCACCCACCACGTGTTTACATGGTGGGAGAGTGTATTTTGTTTGTTGGATGTCGAGGAAATTCTCCGGACCCCCCCACCATTTTAAAAATGGCGAGGGGTAGTCCAGAACCCTACCCGACGATTTCGTCCGTGACGGGAACTGAACTGAGGGCGTCAGTATAAGAATCCAGCATTCTTAACACTGAGCTATGAAATTCAGTTATAAGTACATGTCTAAAAAATTATTATATAGTTACCAAACAGCATTACATTTTTTTGATTTTGAAAACACGAAATTTTTTATTCCATTTTTTGATTCTGAAAACATTATTATAAATAAATCGAAAAATACATGATTTTTGATTTTATATTGTACAGAAAAACGAAATCCTAATGTTGGCTAAACATAGGCTGTATAAGATCGACCGTTTCCAAGGACACTAACGAGTGGGCTGAATGAAATACACAGACTTTATATATACATTACTTAAATGACACTCGCTTACAAGTCGAGGCTAAACTGCAGACAAAAAGATAAAGATCTGATTCTGAAAACAATATTATAAATAAATCCAGAAAAAACATGATTTTTGATTTTATATTGTACAGAAAAACGCAATCCTAATGTTGACTGAATTGTGACCACACAGTTATCTTTGACAGCTCACTCTATGCAATATATAAGATCGACCGTTGCCAATGATACTAATTAATGAGCTGGCTGAATGACTACATTACTGCAGAGAAATAATCAATATTCTGTATGAATAGGTTTGGGTTTGCGCAGTTGGACTTAACTTATAAGCGAGAATCTACAATTACTATGTTATCTATGCAAGAGGAATTGCTAGTCATTTCGGCAAATACAGAACTGCTACCAGGATTTGTAGGTCTTAAAATTACCATCAGATTTTAGATACATTTCATTAGCCAAAAAAAAAAAAAATACGAAACAGTATATATGCTATGTTTGATTACTACAAAAGATTTTAAACTTAGCTGGAACAGTATTATCTCCCTTTTAAAAACAGATATGGTATACAGAGTTATATTTCTTGACCAACAACAATATTTCAACGGTCGCTATCAAGTACAATGTACTGTCATGATTGTACAAATAAAATTTAATTCTACCAGATACTTTACGACGACATTCAAATAGTTCTTTCATTGCTATCTTACTGAGAAGATACTTACTACCTTTTGCAAAAACCTCGACCTATCTAGGTCTATGTTGATTTTTGTATACTGATCCTGGCTTATCGGATTATGAAAATTGTTATATTTTAGTGCAAGCTCTTCTCGCAAACTTTCGAGATAATTAAAATATTTGCTATCGTCTGATCTGATAAGGGAGAGTTTGATTCTATCAAATTTACTAAAACAAATACCTGAAATTTCATCGTTAAATTCAAATGATAATTGCTGGTTATTAACCATTATTTTTTTTATTTTGCTATTAACTCCATCTGCTAATGTTAAATTTTCGAACATTATTTCTGATGATTAGACAAAATTACTTGCATAATGTCCAAGCGCTAGTGTATTAATTCCGTCCCTGCAATATCTTTTATCATCAAAATTACTTAGTCTCCGTTTTATGATTGTATCAGTTTCAAGTTTATGATGATTTGTTCTGATAACATTTGTTTTGATAAAACTGACGCTATTGTTTAGCGCTGCTTTAAAATCATCAAAATTCATCATCTTTTTCACATATCCTCGAGGAATACCTTTTGCTTTTTTTTGTAAGTTTATTGTCATCTAATATGACAGCATACATTTTACTCTTTAGTTCAACAAATTCCCTAACTGACATAAACATAAATTCATCTTTCATTTTTCCAATAACTTTCTTATTCGAATTATCTTGAAATCCACCACATGCTGGATAATCTGATAAATCGAACAGATTTTTATTATTGTAAATATCCATATAGATATCTTCTCATTTTATATTATAAACTAGCGAATCTGTATCAGTAAATAGCAACTCCGAATCTTGCCACTGCTTTTTGGTAAAATTATAGTGAAAATCGTAGATCAGCCACTTTGATATATCAAGTACAGCTGCACCAACATAAATCGGTTTATTTAACTTTAAATTTGTCTTTCGTCGTTGTATTGCAACAAGATTTTCATTAAAAATTTTCATACTAACAAAACCATCATCGTTAACTAATTTATTTCTGCGACTTATATCATTTACAATTTCGATAGAAACTCTTTTTCTGATGTTTTCCATCGTCTTTCCAAACACCGAGTTGTTCATTAACTTGAAAAAGTTTTTCTCAAATTCGGTTTTAGCCACAGCACGACGTTTGTATTTAAGTCAATGTAATTTGCCATCCACCTCGACTGATTAAACTTTAGCACGCGATGGACTTTTCTCAGAATTAGTCCAGCATCTACTTCTTGTTTTAAATTTTTGTAATGCATAACGTAATTTGTTTTATTTAACAAATTTGGAACTAACTTATTAACAATCGAATTTTTTGCTGTTGTCGTTGCTCGTTGTTCAGGCGATAATAAACTATAAATAATCATCATTGACTCTGCACAAAACGGATAATCGTTATGTAGATTATGTAACGAACTAGGATAATCTAGATCAACTTCAACAAAATATGAAATATCGGAAAGATCATGATTAATTTTTCTAGGTAAATCTTGTTCAGTTTCTTTAAGAAATTGATCTGGAGTTATCCAATGAAATCCACTACACGGCATTGGTTCCGACATCGCATATTCATACAAATTATTAGCGTCCAGATAAATAATATTATTAGATGGGAGATTTTTATCATAATTTTTCAGATATTTGTTATTAGCTACTGCATATTTTTTGTTATAACGCTAATTCCGCCTCTGATACCTTTTTCAATAAAGTTAAACATATTGACATCTGTTAAGAGATCCAGTTCTATCTTACTCGTTTTTAACAGAGCGTCCCAAGACAATCCTGGGGAGGAATAAAACCAACAAGGATCTAGTCCATAATTGCTGTAGCTTACTTGACGAAAACTCTCAAAAACATCTGCTAGTAATAATACATCTGTTTTCAAATATAGATCATGATAATCACCAAATGTTTTACAACTAAATTTATTCCAAATATCTTGTGCATATTTATACTCGTCATCTGTGATATTTTCAGTTTTGAGTTGCGAGTAAAATTTATCTTTATCGGGAAGTGAAGTTTCATCAAATCTGCTCCAATCGTCGAGATACTCATACGGAAAGATACCTTTTTTTTCAGATCGATATAGTTTTCACCAAAGCAACTTCGCAGATTAGCGAAACTACTGCAACCTTTAACAAGCTCATCTAATGATGCTGCCATAAATTGCAGACTGTCAATAAAATGTAATTTACCGAGCGTCACCAACATATACTTTTCAAAACTGTTTTGAATACATTTTATTACGTTATTTAATTTTAGTTTAGCTTTAATATTTTCATCACCAAAAGCTTCTGCAATGATATGACTGTCACAGCCACGAAAGTTATGTAAAACTACAGGAATGAAATCTGGAGCATGAAATTTTAAATTACAACTGTTATGAGCTGCTCCACGATATTGGCCGGTCAAATGACAATGATCTCGCACCTTATCACGGACTCCATTGGAGTCTACCAGTAACTTTTCACAAACATGACAATTAACTGCCTCATCGAAATCGAGTTGTTGTTTAGACGTTATTTTCATCGGAGCTGTTTTAAATAATCTGTTAGAAATTTTATTAACTTCGTCTATTAAATTTTTTAATAGCCATACGGAAGGATTTTTACCTTATATAACTTTATCGGAGTTGAAAATTTATCGTTAGCGCAACAAACTACTTTATAAGCTACTCCGCAAGGAATATGTTGTTGTATTTTTCTAGTACTTGATTTATTCGGATTATTTTCTGCTCCAACCACAGGAACGAATAGACACTCGAAATCAGCGTAAATAACAAAAGGAATATTTAGTTTATGATCATAATTTTTAAATTTTAATATTTTTTCTTTTTCGCTAGGCATTGTTATTCCTTGAACGTTGACACAGTATTTGAGATGCTCCTGCAGTATTCCATCGCTAGAAAAACCATGCAGACATCTATAACAGAAATATTTTTTATTTTTATTTTTACTATACTGTCTGCCAACTAGGCCGTTAAAGTTTTTTATCCAACAATAATGTCCCTGATAAAATAATAAATTTATTGTATCTTGTGTAGCATTTTCTGAGATATATCTCGGGTAAACGTTTTCTCGCTCATCTAATCCGAAAACATTTACTGAGATACTGTTTTGTTTTTCAAACTTTCGTATATGATTTTCTG
This sequence comes from Megalonaias nervosa, assembly GCA_016617855.1. Lineage (NCBI taxonomy): Eukaryota > Metazoa > Mollusca > Bivalvia > Unionida > Unionidae > Megalonaias > Megalonaias nervosa. The sequence continues at coordinate 15,192 of JAECUM010049761.1, read as the reverse complement.
TTACTGGAAAAGTTATTCCTAAAAAATTCAGTTCGTCCTTGTATGGCAAATACTTTTCAATTCTGCCGGGGTGATCACACTGAGGATGTTTTGCAGAAAGAATAGACCATTAAAAACATTTGTCATCATTGTTTTTGACATTTATACAGCATTTTTTGTTTTTAATTTTTTGAGGGAGATCGACGTACAAACTACCGCGAAGTACGTTATATTTTGCTGTGTGAAATAAAACTTCTTTTATCATTTCAAATTTCCAACCTGATACTGACGAAGTAAATTCTTCTAATTTTTTGTTTATTTCTTGATATATTTCATCGGCGACCATGGCAATATTTGTTCCAGTTAATATTTTTCTCGATTTTGCTGTTAAATATGGTTCTGAAATTTCGCTGTCAAAACTTTTTGTTTCAAAAATTACATCAAGTATATCCTCAACTGCGTGTAACTTTGATAAAATCGTATGATATTGGACTATAAGTTTGATACTTTTATGAGCCGCAAGTTCTTCTGATATAACAGGTAGTAAAAGATGAAATAAATTTGTGGAGCTAAAATTTGCTAAAATTTTTTGATCATCAAGTTTGTAACTATTATCGTAACCAGAAAATGCTGAAGCAATTTTTTCTGATTTGATAATGTTCTTTTTAGCAATATCTCGCAATCTTAACATTATATATATAATAATATTTTATATTTAATTGAATTTTTTTAAGATTCCTTATTAGAGATATGAAAAACCTTATAGTATAATGACAGAAATTTTGAGATATATCGATATGACAGTGGAAGAGCAAGAAACTTATCATGTACACCCAATGTACAACTTATACGCTGCAAATGCACTTGGTTCTGTTATTAATATAGAATCTAAAAAAATCTGTTGGCATATTAACACCAGCTGGTATGTTAATTTCAGTAAAAGGCGATAATACAGAAAGAATTAAAATGTTTAGAAAAGATTTTATTTATACTTTGTTTTGCGACGATATTCCAGAAGGACAACGAGTTTATCGAGTAAATAGCGCAGTTGCTGATGATAATATTGAAAATTTAGCATTACAAAATGAATTTCAACATCATCCAGTATTTGATTTATATGAGGCAAATGACAAGGGAATTATCAGACATATAAGAGCAAAAAAAGTTATTGGAAGTTTAAAAAGAAATGGATATCTTGGTGTTAATGTACGTGGAACAAAAACTAAATTTTGTTCATTATCAATATCATCGTTCTGTGTTTGAAACTTTTAACGGACTAATACCTAATGGTTTAGTTGTTGATCATAAAAATGGTATTAAAACAGATAATTGTTTGGAAAATTTAGATGTGGTTACGCCAAAAGAAAACACAAGACGTGGAGCCGGTTCTGATGGTTCTAATTTTAAAAATCCAGCTAGACAAATAATTTCAATAAATCTCAAAACTGGAGAAGAAATAAAATTTGGATCAATAGCATCTGCGGCAAAATATCATAAAATTAATCCAAGTGCAATAAAATTTGTAGCTGATAATGTAACAAAATCAGCAACGTCAATGTTGACATTTGACAGATTTAGTTTTAAATACGATAACTAATGATATTTTCTATATCAGTTCGAGTAAGACAATTATGACTAAATTCCATGACATCGTCGCGATTAATTCGTAATGTCATCATTTTATTTGTATCGAGTTTTATTTTGTCTGCTGCTGTTAATAAAAATTTGTCAGATTCGCCTAATGTTATCATAACATCAACAAAATAAAAACTATGTCCCAACAAACAATTTCGAATTGCCTCAGCTAATTTTTTGTGATTTAATATATTAACTCTTTGATGATATTTTATTTCTCCGAACTTCTTATTATTTATTAATTAGATAAAAAATTATTATAATAATGAACTTAATTGAGAGGCTGGCTGAATTATATTCAGGAGATTTTGTTTCAGTTTCAAATTTTACATTAGAAAATATTGCTAACGATAGATTTGTAATGAAAAAGATATTTTGCATAAGTATGACGACGACGAAGATGATGTTGTTGTTAGTAAAAAATATTTAAGCAGACCAACAACTGGGCGATATGATGTTAAGTACCATATTGCTAAATAAATAATAAAATTTAATTTTACTGTTGCCGAGCATCAAATATTTTGGCAACTTATAAAGCCCTTTTTAAACGTAAAAATAACTGGACAACAAAGAAATATAAAATACGATTTTATTTTTGTTAAAATATTTAATTTAATGCCAGTTAATGACACGAGAAAATTACATTTAATTTCTCTATGTAAACCAGTAAAATGTAAATCAGTATTAATAAAATACGAAGAAATTTATAATAATATTATTCGATCGCAGTCGATGAAATCGACTTAGTTGGTACCCAGCTATTAAATTTATCGCTATATCCACGCCATTTGACTAAACTTTTGTTGCCGCGCTTTTTAATAACTTTTTCAATAACAAATATATCTTGTTCTGACTTCTGAAGTTCTTGCTCGTAAAAACTGCCAGTTATAGGTTCACCTAATAAATCTTTCAACGAGTATGTAACTGGCATTGTTAAAAGTACTTTATCAACAACAAATACTTCTTCGCTCCAATTATGAGTATATCCTTTTTCAAATGTTTTTTTCTAACTTTATCACCAACTTTAAATTTATGTCTGCGGTACATGTTTTCATTTACTAATATTGGATTTGCAATCGCGTCGTTTGGCGACATTTTACTTTTGCCTAGCGAAAGGGATCTGTGTTTCGTGTTATTATACTCGTCAACAATGTTTTGTAAATTGTCAATATATTTATTCGTATTTTTAGCTGTTAAATACTTGTGGATTTTTTCCTTGAGCGTGCGATTAAATCTCTCGAAGATGACGCTTTTTCCCCCATTTCCTGTGACATATTTTTTAATGTTATTTTGCTCTAAAAACTGTTCAAATTTTTTATTAAAAAATTCTGCTCCATGATTAGTCCAGATTCTATTTGGTTTTCTTTCTGTGTTAACAATAATTTGTTTTAGCGCGTCAGTCATCGATGTCCCTGTTTTATCCGAAACGGGTATACTAAACGCGTATTTGCTAAAAACATCTACAACATTAAAAAGATATCTCTTTGGAGCGCCATCGGCGCCAACGTTAAATTGAGCTAGATTTGAGATGTCAACTAAATCTTTCGCCCAGATATCATCAACGGCATTTGCGATAACTTTACGTCGCGGAAACTTTTTTTGTTTAGGTCTGTGTAGCTCTAAGGCAAGATCATCATATAATTCTTTTTTACCGAGACCAAGTTTATATTTTGCTCCAATAAAACCTTTGACCAGCCTTCGGTCAACACGTTCTCGCATATTTACATGTTTCATATCACGAAGTTCATCTAACATTACTTTATCGCAGCTGTGTTTATTTTGTTCGCTGTCTGGAAGTTCAATATCTCTGTAGCAGATATCATGGCGCATTGCTATTGCGTCAACTTGATTGTAAGGCTCTTGTCCTGGCAGCGGATTATTGTTTTCGTCAAGTTGTTTATCAAGAGGATTATAAGGTCCAGTATATTTATGGCCTGGCAATGTCCAACCGCCTTTTGGTTTCGGCAATTTGCCAATTAATTTATGTATATCTATACCTGTTCCAATTATTTCTGATTTTGCATTTCTGACAATATGTAACAATTTTATTTTGCTCGAGGCACAAATCTCTATCACAATCACACTCGCATGTCATTATTTATTTTATACATAACAAATTTTTCAGATTTATAATAATATTGTTTCAGTCGTCTACTAAAATAATCTTGTCAGGGTAACCTGCTCCAGACAACTTTGTTTTTGGTAAAAACATACTTTTTCTTTTTTCACAGATTGCACAAATACTTTTCAGCATTATTCTATTATTTTTTGTTTTTTTATGTTTTTTCGTCTTTATTTTCTGTTTTAGTTTTACACTTAAGACAATATGCTGACATTGTATATCAGTGAGTTTAGATAAAATTTAATGCAATCTCATCATTAGCGTGAGAAGGTTGTTTATCAAATTGCAAAATAAACTTTAAAAATTCTGGATTTTTGGACATCTGTTTAATGAACATTACGCAATAGTATCCACAAGCAGAAGTTCCAACTGGTTGAATTTGATTAGACGAATAATTTATTATTTTTTTTACTCATATATTTTTTTACTGCGTCACTTGGTGGAATTCCGAACGAGTCAAAATAATTGTTATCAAAAACAGCTACCCAATGTGTGCCAGATCCGTCATTAAAATCTTGTATATTTATAACACACGAACCCAGCGTCTCTGGAATCGCCATAAGTTCATCTTTAGAATCAACTCCACTGAAATTTTTTACTTTTTTTAGTTTATCATGTATATCAAAATTACTTAACGCAGATTTCATCTCTTTGTTCCTGTCAACATTAGTCCTCGTCCTACTCCTAACAGATTTGGCCATACAACTTCCTGCCAATCCTGCTAGTAACGGGGCTATTGGAATAAATCCACCTTTTCGCCTCTGTCATGTCTTTTTTTTCATCGGTGTCTTTCTTTTCGTCGGTGTCTTTCTTTTTGCTGTTTTTCGTTTTGGCATTATATTTATCAGTCACATAAAATTACACTTGCAAAATTACAAGTAATTTTCCTAATTTTGTTACCGTCAACATTCATACGAAACATTAAACTAAACGAAAATTTTCTTTATTCCATGACCTTCAACTGCCTTTTCCGTTGCGTCAGATACTACTCCAGACGCTGCTGCTAATCCTAATGTACCTAACACCGGTAAAATTTTAGGTATTAACGTTCTGGCCATCACAGATAGTGCCGGACCGAAGAAACCACCTTCCACCGCAATGCGGTGGACCATCGCAGTTATTTGTGCAGCACTTAAATTTAAAACAAAAGGTTTTTTGCGATCGTATTTATTTACTTGTTTTTTGGTTAACATTAATTTTGTTAAAGTACCCGAAACACCTTTGGTGTTAGGGTTGACCTTTAATGATACTTGTCTTTTCTTTGCAACAGCAGCTGCTAATTTTTTAACTTGACCATCTGTCAAATATATTTCTTTTACAATATATTTTGTCATTATATAACGATTACAGATTAAACTTGTACTGACATTTTACCACCAACAGAGTCAATTGTAACAAATCTATCGCTTATTACTAACGCATATACATAAAATGGTGCAGCTGGAGCTGCTCCTAGTGTCCAAGTAATTTCAATATCAGCTGTGCTGTCTACAACTCGCTCGCTATGTTTACTAACATCGAAATAAAATATCGGAAAAGTGTACGAAATTCCTCTACTGATATCTGAGATCCGTCTCCAACATCTTGATATTTTTGCAATGCATCCATAAGATACATGTAAGGTCGAGTAATATTTTTATTCTCTTTATCTGCAAAATTACATTCTATCGCTCGCTTCGGGTATTGCTTTGAATTTATTCTAGCATATATTCGTCTAACATTAGCATTATCAAATATTGCATTATTTTGTTGTTGGTTATTACGTCGCGCTTGTTGCTGAAATACAACAAATAATTGCCGTGGCTTTTGTTCAGTCGACGTTGTTGTGACTCGCCATGTGTAGTCTGTGGTATTTGGAACTGCTGTTTGATATATTTTATGTTGCTGAAAATAAATTCTGTTTGTGTGTTTTTGCAGCATATCATTTAATTCCGCCATTTTAGTGATAGACGGAGTTATTCTTGGCATCCACAGTGCAAGTTTGTTTATGACAAATTGTACATCATTTACGCCTGACCTAAACAGGCAGTCGTTTTGTTCTGATCGTTCTAAAATAAGAGTATGTTTAACTCCACGAAATACTTTATTATAGTCCCTGCAAAAGCCAAATATTGTACTTAACGTCAGCATCATTGTAATTTGACGTGATACTGCTGCAAGTGCCTTTCTCTTATCATAACCCTCATTATAACGTTTATTTCTTATATTAACTAAATTATTAACAAAATTTACCATTGCAACGCCGTCCGCAGCTGGATCTGGTTCGGCTATACCAAGATTATTGGAAGCAGCGGTAAGTGAGACTCTTGTAGCGTCTGCATTAGCGGCTGCATCTGGTGCGGCTATACCAAAATTGGCAGCATTAGCGATAAGAAAACCTCTTACAATTGCAGTATCTGCACGGCATCAGCTCCATGAGCAAAAATTCTCCTTAATAAAAACTCACCAGGTGCAGCTGCTCCAGCTCCAGTATCTTTAAACCACATCATATTAGTTGCAGTTGATTTGGAGTAATCATCAGAAAACGAAATAATATTTAAGATTGTACTTGCAATTTGTAAGTGATTTGAAATATCTTCGATAGTTTGATTGGCCAGCTGATATTGAGCATCTTTAAATAAACACCAACCATCATTTATAAGAGCTTCTTCTGCGTCAGCTGCAATTTCGGCAGGTGCGGCAGGTGCTGCCATAATCTGGCCATGAACTTCCAACATTACTTTATAAGGAAGCAGAAATACGTCCTCGTCTCTAGTATTAAATGTTCTGCGGCCAGCCTTATTAGGTTCGTTAGAATTTTCATCGAGATATTCAACATATTCAAATTCTGTTACTGTGTCGTCTGTGTCATAAGTTTCTGCTAAATCGAGATAATTTATTACAGACATTTTTTTATTTATTAGGTTATACAAAATTTTGAGAGTGAAGCTATTTCTGTGTTGTTGCTTTAGATATTAATTTTTGTATAATTTGTTCTCCTCGTGGTCATAAAAGTTTTTTTTGTTGTTGTTATCATTGCTCGTTGAGTTTCTTTTGTTGGTGCTATTTCTGAAATAGCTTGTTTGATTGTCGGTATACCGCTTTGCGGTGCGCCTTTTATTTTATCAGCTATTTTTTATCCAACAGCAGTTCCAGCTGCTGATGCAGCTCCAGTTGCAAAAGCTTTTGACGCGTCAAGTGCAATTGGTGCAACTTTATGAGCTATTCCTGGAGCATTTTCTATAATTTTAGCAAATATATTTCCCAAAAATCCTCCGACTATTTTTCTTCGATAAACTTTTTTTCTCTGTTTCATTATATCTGAGGTTGCATAATTTTATTGTTTTAGAAAATATGTTTACTATTGTTCTCGTAAGTGTAAATAATAAGTAACAACTTCATTATTAAGATCTAACTGTCTTCCAGACTGATCTGTCAATTGCATATTTACTTCTGTTATTTGACTTTCAACGTTTAACGGATAATAAATAACCTGACGTGGACTAATTTGCATAAGAGATCCTGGTGGAACTTCTGGTGAAAAACTGTATATTGTTTGTCCTTTACTACCTTTAGCTGAGTAAGATCCAGATGCGATAGAGCAATTTACCAATATTGTGTTTACATCAGTTATATTTACTGGATTTTCACCGTCATATGTAACAACATTTTCAGCAACAGCAGAATATACCTCACGATCAAATCCTATCAGTGGTGCGATACTTTTTGGTATGTTTAGATAAACAAATATATCTTTTAATGTCATTCTAGGGCGTAACGTATTATAATTTGGTTTAAGCTCAAAATTATCAGCTTTACCTTCATTTGTTGTTGTTAGTTCTTTTATTATTTTATTTAGATCAATGACATTATAAGCTCCTTGTGGAATTTTAAATGTTTTCCATGTCATAAATGGACGATCTATACCAGGAGTAGTAAATTCAAATTCATCGTTTACTCCAGTTTTTACATTAGCTATAGAATTCCAACACGTACAGGTATTTAATCCAATTTCATATTGTTTTTCACGATCTAGTTCTATTGGCGGAATATACTTTACATAAAAATTTGCGCTATTTTTCTCAGATTGACTAGAGTCTAGTAATAATGTTGCTGACATTTATTATTATATTTTTATAAAATTAAATCGCCGCGATTAAATCGCGATGTAAAGTTTCGTATTCGTCAGATGTTAATAAATTTTCCGATTTCAAATTATCAAGTATATCAATAATGTCATTGTCAATTTCAGCACCAACATTTCCAGCTTCTTTTGATGATATCAATAGCATTAATCTGCCAATCATTTCAGTAACTGATGAAAATATTCTAATTCCTTTTCCTTTTTTTTTCTCTATATTTTTTTACACGACCTTCATCAGGTTTAAAAAATTTTCTTCTAAAATCCCACCCCTACCAAAAGGTTTGTCTCTATTAGTTTGTGCTATTTTTTTAACGAGTAAAGCAATAACACCATATCTCATTCTATCATAAAGTGGAAGCATATTTTCATCTCCTGTGGCTGTGTTTAACTCATTTTTAGCAGTAACACCGTCGTTCATTATTACAGTTAAATTATTAGTAAAATTTCTCAAATTCTTCATTACTCCATTTACTTATATTATCAAGATCTTTTATTTTATTTTTCTCTAAAAATTTATTATATTCATCCTCTGTTATCTCATTATTTACTTGTTTTATATACCATCGTCTTTGAGCTTCAGCAGTTCCCATAAACTTTACCGTCAACTCGCTAACTCTTTCTTGCTCCTTTTCAACATCCTCTAATTTTTCTTATAAATTTTTTAGAATATTTTTAATCTCTATTGTAGTTAAACTTGCTAGTCTTTGTTCTAATTCTAGTGGATTATTAATTAGCCGATCTAATGCAGCTTGTCTTGCAACCGGATCAGCGATATTTGCTACAAGTGCCTCAGCTAATCTTCTTTTTTCTTCTTCAGATCTCTCAATAATTTTTCCAGCAGCCGCTTCTTGTTGTTCTTTAACTAGTCCGAGTAAACCTTTTTCTTGTCTTTTTTTAAGTTCTTCTTCTAAAACTGGTCCAGTTTCAGGTTGTTTTCCAAATAAAGCTTCAGTAACTAGTTTGAGAACGGCTGCTGCTGTTTCTGCTGCAACCACTTGGCCACGTCGTGCTTGCTGTACTTGCTGCTTAAATTTTTCCTTTGATTGTGCAAGTTTTTTTTTAGATTTTCTATATGTTTTCTGTACTTTGCTTGTCTTTCCATTAATTATATACTATTTTGTATAAAAATTACTGTAGGTATTTTTCAATATAACATCAAAACATTTTACTCGTATGATTTGTTAATTTATCAAACAAAAAAAAGTCATATTTATTTGCCGTCACTTTATGATATAATTCAATAAATTTATCTTTTGTTACATCACCACATTGCTCGTTCGCGATATTTCTAACGTCAACATTGTCAAGTCCTGGAAATAATATAAAACAACCAGTATTTCGCCTAATAAATCTGTCAACATTATAAAAACGTTGGGCAAGATAAATAGAATTACATTTCTTATTTTGCGACAGTGAAAAATATGATCTTATTTTATTCATTTCTTCATTGTTTAGCGGAATATCATCAAAAACAACAATCTTGTGTTCGGACGAATCAAGTTGATTAACTGGAACAAGTTCTTCTAGTTGTTTGATAATAAAAAAATCTTCACCAGCCTCAAGATCATCACGAAGTTTGTCATTATAATTGTCAAGTAGCTGGTACTTATCCTGTTGTGGATTAATTGTGTAAATATAAACGCGATCGTTGTTAAAATTATCTCCGAGAAGTAAATTCATAAGCAAGTTTGTTTTCCCAGATCCAGTTCTTCCATCAATAAGATAATGACAGTCTGAAAGTTCGTTTTCATGTTTATGTTTCACCAACCGCTCTGTATCATAATTTAATATCGACGATTTTGCCATTATTGTTATACAATTTTATGTTATATAAAAAAATTGTCAGACTATAAATGAATAATGAGCTATTATAAAAAATTTGGAACATTAGTAGGAGATTCGTCAGCTGAAAGTACAACAATAACAGATGGTAAGGTTGATTTATCAGGTTACCTGAAAAAATCCGGCGACACAATGACGGGAAACTTGTTTATGTCAAGTCAACGAGTACTAGAGTTAGAAACAGATTATCCACCAATAAATGTCGTTAATACACAAGCTGTTAGTTATGCACAACTTAAATTAGTCGACAATAATAAACTAGATAAATCTGGTGGAACTTTAAGCGGCATCTTAGATATGTCAGGGAAAAAAATTATAAATTTAGAGACCAGGTATCCACCAGCAAACTTAAATCAAACTCAAGCGGTAAGTTATTTGCAGTTGATGATAACAAACTTAATAAAATAGGTGGGACAGTTACAGGTAATATCAACATGTCAGGAATTTTTTTTTAATATAAATTTATAGATTGTATATCCGCCAGAAAACTTAAATCAAACACAAGCTGTAAGTTATGCACAACTAAAATCTGTTGACGATAATAAGCTTAACAAAGCCGGTGATACAATGACAGGTGACCTGTCCATGTTAAATTAAAAAATAACCGGATTACCTGTAACCGCACCATCTGATAACACTGATGCTATTAGTTATGCTCAATTAAAAGAAGAACTTAACCCATATTTTAAGAAATCCGGTGGACCGATGTCAGGGAATATAAACATGAAAGCCAACAAGATAATGATGACTTACGCTCCATTTAACCCTAACAATCTGACAAATAAAGCGTATGTTGACAGTCTGTTTAGTAGTGTAAAACGAACCAAAAATAATGTTGGGTATATTCCAATATTGTTTAAGGCAACTGACAATCGAGTTGGGCTTGAAGTAAGCGCATCAGCCTATTATCCTGAAAATTATCCTCATTGCGCTTTCTCTGATAGACATGAATGGACGACCAACGGAGAAACTGAAAATTTTTGGATCAAAATCAAATGTCCTACTGCAGTTGCTATTTGGCAATTTCATTTGCGAGGCCGATTAAATCCTAGCGTTGGTCAAATTTATAATTGGCGATTGGAAGGATCAAATGATGATATTAATTGGACAACATTGTATGGCACAAGAGACACTTACATTTCAACAACACAATATTTTACGATTCCGACTGAAAACATTGTTAACAAGTACTTGCATTTTCGAGTTTATGTTATTGCTGCTGAACGTCCGTTTCGAGGACTGACAGCATTTCATATATACACACTCGATGATCAAATTTAATCTAATGCTGTAAAATAATGTCAGAACCACCAATTATAACTGTTGCGAAAGAATTTTATGATAATATTTTTAACCCTAAAATAGATGTTGGAGCTGTTAATGACATAGCAAAAGAGTTACAAAGTTTGAAAAAACTTGGCATCGAATCATTTAACAAACTTATAGCGTCAGATTATGTTTATAATTTTATTCGCGTTATGCATATGCGAGGAACACAACTGAAAAAGGCAATAGAACACTTTGACATTATAAGCAGATACTGTCATCCTGACGATTGTCTAGAAGAACAAAAACAAGTTGAAATTATATTTAAAAAAATATTATTAGAGCTTGATTGGTATAACAGATTTTATAATAAAATCAGACTTAATAAAAGCACGAGTTTATAGTGGAAGAACATTGGAAGAAAGACGAATAAACGAAAATCATACTCGTCTTGACAAACTAGCGGAAACTAAGAAAATAAAAATAAAAAGAAACAAAAATGTATATGATAGGTTTTCAAAACGATATATTTTTAAACATCTCGGTATGTACTACAATGACAAAGAAACCTTGGTCAAAATCATTACTATGACGTCAGACGCAGAGTTAATTATTAAAGTGTACGCAAACGCAAATTTGCCAATGATACGTAAAAAAGACCCAGAATTTGATCCGATTATTGTTAACAAGTCTCTATAGATAATCAAAACTTTAGACGATGAAATTAGTAATTTTAGTGATGATGAGCGAGAAAAGTTTTTTGAAGAAGTCAATCAAATAAAGTTGGAAGTAAAGTCTGATTCTTATTACGACATAAGTGAAGAAGATGATATTCCATTCCCATCATTACAGTACTCTAGACAATTGTCACTACGAAATTATTACAACGAAATTAAAACAATATTCACAAAACCATATGAAAAATTAATGTTAAAAGTAACTTCTGCTGTTGGTCTTCTTACAATTGAACTAGATAAGCTTAAAAAATTGATGCTAGCAAATTTCATTGTCGCATATACAATTATCAGGCAACATCTTGTTCTCAAAAAATTCACGTTAGATCAGTTGAGGTTAGTATTAGGGTATATTGATGAAACAGAAATCGATTACAGTAATTTGGTGAATAACACAGATTTGTACGAATGTGAAGTAGGAAATAGTTTTGATTCATACGCTTGGTTAAAGACACAATATGTACTAACAGATGAACGATATAAGGATACTTCGTCAGATGTTTATGACAAATACAGAATTTTTATAGCTGATCCTAATAATAATAAATTTCGTGAGTTTCTTGATTCAATTGCTGGTGCCAGAACTTTTGTTTTTGAAAAAAAAATCATATAATGAAAAAAAATATAGTTGATTTTAATAATATTTCAGAAAAAATCCCAAAACAAGATGTGGACGCTCTAATGCAATATTATAGATATTATCATAAAAAACTTTGGTGCGTGAAAAAATGTTACAAATACTATACCAAAATACTTCGAGTAATATCATATTTACCACTGCTAATGACTAGCTCTGGTATAATTTCAAGTGGAGCATCATTAAATCCGTTTTTGTTAATAATATCCGGCGTTGGTGTTTCTCTTGCAACAGCATGTAAAAAAATTGAACCTCGTCTTGCAACTAAAAAAAATGCTCATAAAACAGCAAGTATCACTTATAAAAAATTACTTGATGAGATACGATCTTATTTGCGTGGTATAAAATATGATATGGACGATTTAATACGCGAGTTCCGTATTATTGACAGTATGTTAACAGATATTCGGCCAATGAGAGTCAGCAGATATGAAAAAGATTATCATAAAATATGGGTTACAACAGTAGATGTTTAATTTTGTACAGCATTAGAAATCTCGTTATCAAATAAAATATCAACCATATTGTCAATAAATGTCATCACATCATCTGCCCAGCCTCTTATTCGTTCGTCATTTTCAATCGCGAATAACCATACTGACCCATATTTTGGTGATATATGGTAACCAACCTTTTTACTACAATCGCTTATTATTTTAGGTTTTATACCAGTATAGCATGAGGCTGCCCTAATTGAATTAAATCTCTTACAAAATTTGTTTGTCAGATCAAATCCAACATGTCTCTTTGATTGACAGAAGGACATTATATATAATATTTCATTGTTTAATATGAAATTTTGTCTAAACTTTAAAAATAATAACATTATTTTTGGCTAATAAGTATAAGGGCTGTAATAGTAGTAGAGTAAGTTAAGTTGTTCCTAATCCCAGAGACCTCCTACCCTGGACAAAACATATTTTGTCAGAAATATGAAAGTCATCATTTTAAGCTAAAAGAGGATGCTGACAATAATATTAACGTATACAGTTTTTGGGGGTAGGGGGTCTCTGGGATTAGGAACCTTACCTTACTCTACTATTGTACATACGGAAAGTTTTATCCGGTTTCGGAACAAGTATGCATGGTAAACTCCAATCACTTTTACTGGGCTCAATGAAATCCTTCTCCAGCAAAGACTGAATTTCCTTTTTCAAGTATTCCTGTTTGAGAGGGTTCATCCTGTATGGGTGTTGTTTAACAGGTTTTGAATCTACGATTTCAACGTCATGAAAATATTTGTTTGTCCTTGTAGGAATATCTGGAAACAAGTGCTCATATTTGAATAATAACTGTTTAAGTTCATTCCTTTCTTGTTGTTGCAAATGTAAAAGTTTCTGGTCCAGATTTTTCATAATTTCCGAATTCCGAAGAATTGTTGCTCCAAAATCAACTGAGTCCGATTGAATTTCTTCACTTAAATCCTCAATTTGTGGGACAGGTACAACTAAATTAATTGCATAATTTACTTGGCTGTCTCTTTCACTATACTAGTACTCCATTAACCTATTTAGATCAGAGTACTATTATTATAAGTTAACTCATTCATTTTCTTCTTAACTTTATAAGGGCCGTACAATCTAATTTGAAGAAAATTTTGAGGAATGAGCAAGAGAGAATTAACACTATTACAAAACCCAAAAGTTTTCTCAAGTAAAGTTCTGTGAAACCATAATTTCACTTTTGACTTGAATTGCTGAGCGCCAAATTCAAGCATAACTAGCTGGAAAATTCCAGAGATAAAAATTTGAACTTTGACCAGATTGGACAGATTTGGGAAGGCCAAATTGAGTAAAAACTTTGTCAAAGCTTTTACTATTATATTCCTCAAAGGAATTGCCTCTGGGAATCTGTTGACGCACACATAATGGTCAACAAATATTGGTTGCTTGACTTGGTCTTAGGTAAGAGACCAACACAATCTACCATAATTCTGCTAAATGGTTCGTCAAATGCAGGAATAGGTTGCAGATGAGCCGTAGGTATCTTCTGATTCGGTTTTCCTACTATTTGACAAGTATGACAAGATCTACAAATTTTACAAACATCACTTTTGATTTTTGACCAATAAAAGTGAGTCAAGATCTTGTGATAAGTTTTATTTATCCCTAAATGACCAGCCAGAGGAGTTTAATGTGCCAAACTAAGTATTTCCTGTCTGTAAGATTTTGGAACTACAATCTGATAGTTCACTGACCACTCGTCACTAGCAGGTACCTTGGGAGGTCTCCATTTTCTCATAAGAATTGCATTTCTAATGAAATAACAAACAGGTACTTCAGTGGCTTCAGTTTCATTAATGACCCTCTAAAACAAACAGGAGATCTCAGGATCTTTTTCCTGTTCGACGACAAGTGACTGTCGTTTATCACCCTAATTAGATAAAAGAGAATGAGTATTTAAAAAAGGATCACTGTGATCAATACCTTTTGATTGATCCAAACAAGGAGTGAAAGTGACCTCATCAAAAGCCTGACCAATACATGTGTCAGCTAAAGGAATATTTTCCTTATTTGAATCATTCTCAAGAACTTTCTTTGCCATAGCTCTGGTAACTGCACAAGCTGGGTATAAATTAGGGTATTCTTTTTCAATAGGATCAACTTTCTGATCCAAAGAAGGCTTGTCAGTTACAAGTGGGTGAACCACAATCTTGTCTCCAGCTTGGTCGTTGCCTAGCAACAAATGAATGCCCTCAACAGGTAAAGTAACACTATTCCGACTGTCACAGGTCCTGAAACTAAGTCTGATGACAAATTTACAGAATGGAGAGGTACATTAACAAAGCTGCACTCTACTCCCTGAATGAGAACACTCTCATTAGAACAGGACTTCTCCGAAAAAGGCAAAGTAC
>JAECUM010049758.1:0-18511 GCA_016617855.1 Megalonaias nervosa | reverse complement strand
ATATATATATATATATATATATATAATGATTCAATCTAAGAATAAATATAAGTGATTGATGATTGGTTCTTCAGTTCCTTGTAATAGGGCTTGCGTAAAAGAATTATGTGGATGTCACATGCAAAGTGTGCGTCGCAGAAGTCTAGGATCAAAACCTTGTTTGAAGTGTGGTGTTGGGGTTAGAGGAGAACACATCTGTGTGTAAATGCGGTGGAAAAATACAGAGAGCTGAAACGATATTATGATTTAAAAAAATAACTCCGGCACCAACGTTATTGGTATAAAAACATCGAAGACTATCTCGCCAGATTTTCACTCCAACAATAAAATAAGTTAGAAAATTAATATTATTATATAAATGGAGCAAAATGAATTTGTGAAGCATCCCATCATTGAAAATTGTGAGGCATCTCGAGATGGTGTAATTAGGAACTGTCGCCGAAAAAAAAGTGGGTTCTGTCATTAATACTGGTTATCTCATATTCCATACGTGGGAAATAAAATATATCTTTGTCATAAATTCGTGTACGAGTGTTTTCAAGGACTGATCAAAGATGGACTTGTGATCGATCATATTAATTCAGATCCGAAAAATAATTCTTTGTGTACTTTACGAGCTATTACACAGAGTCAGAATTGCAAATTTGGTGGTACCGGAAAACGCGATAAACACACAAAAGCTATTTAATCTCTGAATATGGAGACTGGGGAAGAAAAAAAGTCCCATCGATAAATGCAGCTGGCAAATATTTTGATATTCACGCGCGTTCGGTACAATATGTCGCAGATAATATAACCAAATCATCATTTTCGAAGAAATATAAACAAAAAATAAATTTTCAGTATTACACACCGCAAGAATTGTTAAGGGACATAACTCTGTCAGGCAAGACTTTCTCCCATTGAGCAATTAAGCAGTAATCTCTCTTGTTACTGCGTAATATTATATGACTGCCGCGATTATTTTGTGTGTGTGTGTGTGTCTCACACACTGTATTCCTTGTCCCGCTTGACTCCGTAGAGAACTCTGTCCCTGGTTTTATCCGGGTATGTTACACCAGGACTGTCCCTCTTTCTTATATTGACTTCGCCCCTGACTCGGTCCCTGATAATTCAGGAAAACAAGAAGTCACGCGTCCCTTGCGTGTACAATCCAAGTAAACTGTTTTTATATTTTCCAGGTAAGATAATTGTACAGACCTGCATGTACTTTAACTACCGAATGACATCCGGCAGGAAATGTGTGATTATTAAATGCAGATATTTTATGCGGTGTTTGGAAATTGAAATAAATCCACGCTGCAGTTAACGCAATTATTCAGCAATTGTGATTTATTCAGTATATTGATCGCCTGTAAGAATTGCCCGTTAGGTAATTTCATATTAATGTTTGAAACATATATCTGTAAGGATATCCGTGGTCCAGTGCTAACATGGCGGATTCTCATACTCGAGGTCTGGCGTTATCCTTTGATTGACAAATTTGTCTACTGTGGGCGATATTCGCAATTTTCATTCATAATTGGGGACTTTACCCCAAGGAGAATTCATGTACACCTCCTCAGCACGTCGAACAACGTAGTAGGTACTGTTTTGCACTCTCCCCGGGGTTTGATTTGGGGGTGGGGTGCATGAAATTAGAGCCAAGACAAAACTGGAGCCCACAGATAAACAGCGGTGATGAGTTCTCAACCTCTTTGAAGGGTACCCCACACAAGGACATCCAGAAAGAATGTCGACAGAAAGAAAAAAGCCTCATGAAGGGTGCCCCATACAAGCCATAAGAAAAGTATCAATGAAGAGACCCCATGCATCGGCAAAAATGCTGGCAAATGAAGGACCCCGTGGAATGGTAACCGCTTATCATTCCTCCTGTTTATTTTTTGGGTTCTTTTTATTCAGATTCAGAAATATTTTTTATTTTAAACATATATTTATTATATAATGAATTACGAAAATATTAATGCTATTATTTCTGCAATTCAAAAATTACAAATTTCTGATAAACTTGATCCTGAAAAAAATTATTTGTGATTTTGAATCATTACAGCAACGAAGATCCGAAGATATACATTACCAGCCGAATACCGGTTCATTAAATTAATTCAGCAGTCAATGACCGTTGATGACACACAAGTTGAACAATTCGTCCACTCGCACACGCGATTGAGAAAATTAGATCAGAATTATCTCACGAGAACGAAACAAAAAAGATTGTGAATGCGCGTGTAAAACAGTTGAGAAAGATTATTACTGACTGTAAACCCCCTGACGAAGTCAAGGACTTAGTCAGGGACGAAGTCAAGGACTTAATCAGGGACGAAGTCAAGGACTCAGTCAGGGACGAAGTCGTTTGGTGAAAAAGTGAAAGTTGTAACGGATTGTGAAAGTGAAAGTCACCGGTAACAGCTAAACAAAGTGATAGCATAAAGCAAGGGGAATAATTCATTTCTGACTATAGTAAAAAATATTTTTTTTTTATACTGATAATAATATTTATTCAGAATAAGATTATAATATTCTGACAAAAATATTTCTTAAGCGTATCAAATTTAAGGCAAGAATGTACATAATTCAGAATTTGATCTTTATCACACACAATCGTAATAATATGTTCTCGTTGCAGTTCATTTAGCTGTTCCTGCGTTAACAAAAAGATTTTCATCGCCGTATTCATCAATAATTATATTAACACTAAATTTTTCTAAGTGGGGAGTGGCAAGATTGTTCTGATGGCACTTTCGAGTACCTCTTTGTTGTATCCAAAAATTCTCACGTGTTGGTACATATATAATACCACATAAATAATTGTTCGTAGAACTTAGAAGAATTTTATTATTTACAAAATCCTTATCTTGGCGTTTTACAAACGCTGAAGATCTATGATGAAGATCTACGAACGCACATACAGATTTATATTTAAAAATTCTCCTCTTAAATCAAGCAAGTATCCGAGCTGGTCAGCAAGTTTGAAATGTATCCGTGATAACAGCGGATTATGACATCGCAGGTAAACTGGATTAACGGGTTCTAATACAATCAAAAATCCAGGGGGTGCTTGAGAGTGTAAATGTATAAAAAATGTATCCCTGCCTGGAATGACTGGATTTTTCAAAGATCTACTTGATAGCTGCCGTCGATTGCATCACATACAAGATTAACTGCGATCGTTGATGTGATCGCGACAACACCTGGTGATATATGACGACCTCCACCATATAGATCATTGTTGTGCTTGAGGATGTTTGCCGGTGGGGATATTTTTCTCCATGCGTAAACGACGTGAGGAAAATATTCGTCTATCTATGATAATATCCGAAAAAGAATTACCAACATCTATGATTCCAGGATTTAACACCGACGAGCCAAAAAAATCATCGTTGACTGATTTTTTTGGCTCGTTGGTGTTAAATCCTGGAATCATAAATGTTGGTAATTCTTCTTCGGCTATTGTATAGTGTCCGAGAAATAATTGTTGAAGTGTGAGTGGGATGGGACCAGGATTAATATTTTCACCGTCGTCGACATTTCCCGTTTCGACGATAATTCGATTGATAAATTCGAGATCTGATGTAACCTGGTTTAAATGTATTGTTTCAATGATCTGTTGTTTTATATCACCGTTGTAATATTGTGCGACACAGGAAAATAAACTTCATAGATCACCGAGGATCCGTTGATGTTCATATTTATTTACGTCGGAAAATGATTTGATGAACTTTTCGTCGATGAACAGGACTTTGTCAAGGGTAATATATTATATATTGTTCTTGTTATCTTAGGAATCTTTGTACCATCAGACGCCGTAAAATAAAGTCTTTCATTGTTTACCAACGTTTCCACGTATTTCCATGGAAGCGTTTCTCGATACTCTGGAAATTTCAAAAATATTCGTTTGTCTGTGTCGTAATCGGATCGTTTCGGCTCTGGTGGTGCTTGATAAACAGGTGCTATCTCTGGCCATCCTAATACGGTTCTGATCGATGACTGATATATATCTACGGCATAATTTGGAGTTGATATTTTTATCGCCGCTGATAATCTTGGTTCGTGAACAGTGATAGCTATTTTGGTTTCTTTTCCTGTGATAGATTTGATTCTGCGCTGAAATTCATCGTTGATCTCTTGGATTTGATAACTGCCCGTAGGTATACTCACAACATTACAGACTGGTGTTCCATCAGGTTTATTTTTATACGCAAATACCAGTGAATTATTTGCTTGCAACCCACTGAATGGTTTTGATCTAATATTTGGCCAACTATGATACACTCGTAATTGTGCTAGTGCTATTTCCTTCGCTGGAATCGCAGTTGGAAAGCTAACGCTGAACACAGGATTGGTTGAGCGTGCTGATATCATCGTGGTTTTCATCGGTGTTGTATTAGCGACGTTCTGTTGTAGTAATTGTGACGATCT
The DNA here is from genome assembly GCA_016617855.1 of Megalonaias nervosa. Taxonomy (NCBI): domain Eukaryota; kingdom Metazoa; phylum Mollusca; class Bivalvia; order Unionida; family Unionidae; genus Megalonaias; species Megalonaias nervosa. The sequence goes on along the minus strand of JAECUM010049758.1, from coordinate 14,092 downwards.
TTGATCGATTGACGACATTATTAATTGTTAAACCCTGATTCTAAATTCCGATTTTTTTAAATTGGGGGTCTGTTCTCGTTTTTCATAGATTCTAACACGGTCGATGACTGCGTCATTGCCTCATGGTAAATCTTAATCATTTCTGTGAACTCTTGATCTGATATTATTCCATCGCTGAGACCTGATGATATCAACGAAGATAATTTGGAGTATGCTAGCGTCGCTGTATACTCGTGTAATTTATCAACCGCGCGATGATTTTAAGAATACCAGCAATTCCTGTTGCAAATGAAATACCAATTCCTATCACTGGTGCTATCACGTATGACGCTGACAATGCGCCGATGACAGTTACTGTTCCAGCGATGGCTGCAGATGCAGAGTATACAATCATATCAGTAACAACGACACGTCTGCGATATGTTTTTTTTTTTTTGTTTTACTGTATACTCGTCGATGATATTTTTTCAGTTGGGTATGCCACGAACACACTTGCTCGTATCTGAAATGTTGAACGTCGATTGGGGAGTTCATTATATTTTAAGTAGGTAGTAGTTTAGCGATTAATTCAAGACACCAATAGTACAACAAGCCTAAGTCTTTTTCTTCGGGTTCCACCACAAATGTTTCCTAGTCGTTTTGCTCCAACATCACTAACACAGATCCAGAAGAACCAGTTAGTGGATAACGCCGTGAAATTGTGGTAGATATCATAAATGTTGTAACGCCGAGTACTAAGAACCTATATATTCCGGTAACCTCAGCGCGATGTTTGATGAATTTATTGAGTGCTGACCATAATGCTGATCTAGACGCTATTGTATATACTACACTGTTGGTAATTTTTTTATGTCAGAGAGTTTAATGTCGATGACTGCTGACTTTCCCAAAAAATCCTCAACGATCCTATTTGTGTTTCAACGAAAATTTACAAACGCGTTTACGTGAGTAGTACAATCAGATATGAGAGATATCAATCCATTACTGATTGCATTTTACTAGTTCATCATTGGGAGGTTGTTATTGTCGACGTATTTCTTCGTTGCGGCGTCATCGTTTGATTCTGGTTCTCCAAGACCAGTAATCTTATTATTAGCCATGTTGAGAGAACCAGTCATTGTATCACCGGCAGATAGTAATCAATCAGCGATCTCAGTCTTGATAGTGGCGTTGTTGCTGTCTACGTATCTTTTTGTTGCCACATCATCGTCTGATTTTGGTTCTCTCACATTAATAATTGTATTTTTACTCACGTTGAGATAGCCATACATAATATCTCCAATTCTTCTGATATGTTCAGCAATTTCTCCCATGAGTGTTAAGACTGATACATCTGAATTTTTAATTTTACCGTATTTAGTAAATGCGGCTAAGTTATCTTCAGTCGCATCTGGAACCCGCAGAATAATATCTGTCAACGGGATATTGCTCGTCTTTAATCGTCCTTGTTTATCCTGAAAAACAACGACTTCATTTTGGTCCACATATGTGAGACTCAAAAGATCAGCGAGTTCATTCTTGACCTGGTCAAGGGTTTCATATTTGGATAAGTCGCTTTGAGGTTTACCTGGAGCAGATCTTCCGTAAATATCTACTATTGTATATTACACAAAGACTTGTTTAAAACGACGGTGGACGGCTATACCGTCAGGTGGTATACTCGTGCACGACTTTATGAGGCGGTATTAGGAACCTTGACACGGCGTCGAGTACAGCGAGTACTTCACGGCCACGTATTGGCGGATCTGTTATTGTCTGTGTTGGTAATGTTGAATACCAGGTCGGAGTGTTTTGCATTCTGCTGCCATATTTTAACAATTCTTTTCGTGGCACCAACTCATACGAATCAAAATAAAGAACTCCATGTGGATCAATCGCGTATTTAACCCAGTGAGTGCCCCCTCCACCGTTGATGGAAGGACCAGAACTTCCATCGAGATTAATGATACCAGTTTCATCATTGGTTGTTTTGGTAATTGATGACACATAAAAACACCTCTGAAGTTTTTGGTGTTTAATCCCTTATCAGCATCAAGTAAATCAAAATTGGACATGGGAAGCATCAACGAAGTGTCCCGAGAAGTCATAGACCTCGACCGTACCACGAATGGGGAGTTCCTGGCAGTCTTAGACCTTTCCCTGTTGATTTTGTTTGAAAGTTTTTATTCCTTGTCCTGTTGCTTTCTTTAGTGCCATCCCAGCGGCAGTTCCAACAGCACCAAGTGCAGCTGCTTTTGCAACAGCTGGGGCTTCAGTGGCTATCAACGCTGGTATAGCTGCAAGAAGTGGAAATATACCACCCGTCTTGACTGCGTCTTTAATGGCATCCGCAGAAAGATCAAGTCTAACACCAGTCGCTGAGTTTTTGGCGTCATTGAAGTGCCTGAGTTGACGTTCCGTCAGTGATAGTTTATTTGGACCACCTGCGATCTGTCCTCGTTTCTGTATATTTTTATTCCCGAATTTTTATTTGATGCTGATTGTAGCTTTTTAATCTGACCAGGAGTCAGAGTAACACTAACATGATGATATGACATTATAATATCATGAGCGATCTAATTATGTGTTTGGAAAACATTTACATGTTTTCTACTGGGGCATCAATGACTCTCATTCGTCCACCAACACCTTCAAGTAGCATTGTTTTATCTGAGAGTATAACAGTGATTGCTCTATAATTAGTAACACCGGATGGTAGTGCACTTACTCGAGCTCGAAAATATATGTCGACGACTAACGTCTAAACAAATCTAGGTATTGCAGTGAGAAGTAGTACATCGGATATAACGTCGAGAAGTCCCGCTGAGATATTTGCAATCCAGAATCTACATTCTGATCACGCCCCATGAATGTCATCAAACGATGATAAGCACGTGCAACGTAATTATTTTCAAAATCCAACAACACTTCTTCAGACGGTTCTTGATGTCCATTTATCCTTAAAGAAACTTCACTAACCCCAAGTGGGTCAAATACTGTAACGTGTCAAGGGTCAAGGTCAAATAAAATGGAATAGATGGACAGCTCACGCCTTTTTCAGTTACTAGATCTCTCCAGTGTATTGTAGTGTGAATAAATGGTGGGTTCACCACAAAAGTTCTTATTTAGATGATAAAAGCACAAAACAAAACAAATATAAATAGTCAACACAGTTTATTATATGACTTCCAGACTTGTGTGTGTTTTCTCAGATAATTTAGTGCTCAAAATTGTGAAATATAATATTTGCAAATATGCAGAACAGATGTTTGATAAAGCATGTTGAAATAGCAACAATAGTTTCAGTGGTAAATTGCATGTGAAAATTAGCATAAATGTTCCATTTGTCCTAATTCATATAATCTATAACTCAGATGATCCCATTTCCCAAACTAATCTTGCAGAGAAAAGTAAGTTAATAATTCTCAAAATTTGTTCATATGTCGTAATCACGGTTCGGAACCAGAACCGGGTTTATGTTTTATAGTCCAATGGTAAATATGTTAGAGGCACAGTCTGGAACCGGATGTTAATTGTGTGTGTCGCGTTTGTTGGCTGAGACACAGTCTGTCGTTTTGAGCGACACAGTCTGGAACCGGATGTCAAAAGTGTGTCGCGTGGGTTGAATGCGACAATGTATGTCGTTTTGTAGCGACAAAGTGTGTCGTTGTGTCGGGTATATTAGTTCGACATCTAATTGATGCAACCACTACAAAATGGATGGAAATTAGTGAGTCCAAAGTGATATATGCAATTGAATAGGAAATTCGATAATGCCAATCGAAATGCTAAATTTCCAATGGATAGCAGACGGCAGTGTTGATGACGACACAGTAATAGTGTCGTCAGCTAAATCCTTCTATTGGAACATTTATCTGATATAACTAGGAAATAAACGTTGAAACAACTTCAGAGAAACATTATAGTCATTATGAGGACTAAATTTAATGTATCGGTAGTGATTAGTCTACCTTGCTATTGTAATGATGCTTGAAATTATTACAAGAAACTTTTGTTCTGTTTGTTTAGTCTTGAGACCTTTACTGGAGCCCAGCAGAACCACAACTGCCAAAACGGCGGATCTCACCCCTATTTATAGGTTTTGGGAACACACTCGGGAAATTCATGACAAAGTTTTCACCAATATGACTAAATATGGAAGAATTCGGAAAGATTAACTTGAGCACCTCCTAGTGGAAAGCCGAGCGCCCAATATATACAGTAGTAAAAATGGCGCCCGATTTCAAACGATAAAAATAGCAATTATTTCACAATAAATTATACAAATATTCAACATTGATGATGAACAGTTTTATTACACTGGTGACGAAAAATTATGAATTTACATAAATATTACCCTAATCCTGGAGACAAATGGATACAATTGCTTATTTCCTTCTCAGAATAGAAGGTAAGCGAAGACAGTTTACAATCTTATCATATACACACTGTCACTGGGCTTCAGAAATCTTTCCCCAGATGATAAATATTTAAACAAATCATATTTATATGATTTACATATTGTATCAAGTTACTTTTCTTTTGTACAAGGGTCATATATCAAAAACTGTTACTACAGTCACTATTATTTGCCTTGGAAACAGAGGTACAACTTTCCAACATGAAGGGAATGTAAACAATAAAAGGAGATTATATATTATCCCAAACATTAATGATATATGCAAATGCACTTTATAAAAATATAAGTTGACAGGTAGTCAGAATTGTTTCAATACCATATGATTTTGTATTTGAGAATTCTGTCGTCGGATATCTTGAAAAGCTATAAATACATGTGGTGCTGAAACTCCCTGTTTTGATGCGATCTGCCATGCAAATGTGCCAACAGTTGTACTCTCGATCGAGTCTGTAGTCATTGTCAACCATGACAGCGTTGATTTGCCGCCGCTGTCCATAAAAGAGAGCAGCCGTTGTTCTTCAGCGAGCGATGGTGATATTACTGACATCCACAACGAAAGTTTTGTCAGTGTCACATTTCCATGAAATAACGCGGTTGCAACTGGGTCAACTCCTTCAGCGTGCCAGATAGCATCGTCGTCCGTGGATTTTCGAACGAGAGCAACTGTATGTTTTGCCCCGAAGATAACTTTTCTAACATTTCTGCAGAAACCAAAGATATGTGACAGTGGTATTGCACATCTAAATCTCCCCTGAGCATCAATTTGATTTTTACGTGCTGCGAATCCCAAATTAAAATTTGCATTTACAAAGAATAAACTTTCAACATCGGCGTCGTCAGCCGCAGCAGAAACATATTTTGGGCGTTGAAAAGTATAAGGTCGGCTCTCAGCGCGATCAACAGTATCTTTTGCAAACATCATTGACGTACCAGCAGACCGTGAATAATCATCGCTGTATCGGGATAGCCCCAATATCGTCGTAGCAACATCAATATCATTGATGCATACTTCGATTTCTTTAGCATCAATAATACATCGTGCACTGCTGAATAATGCCATAATTCCGTTATTGACAAAACCACCATGCGCATCACCATAAGGATTACCATCGTTTTTCACAAGTCTACCCTGAACTTCAATGAACGCCTCGGCCGATAAGAAATATCTGCTTGTATCCTGAACTTGTAGTTCGATTCGAGTACGTTGGTTTGGTTCTCGTGCTTCATAAGAATAATATTGATAATCACGCACTGATTCATGTTTAAGAACTGGCGCATCCATGTCAAATGCTGGATCAGATATACGGTTGAACATCTTTATTATATTTGTTATCGTCTAACACGAAGACCACTTCCCGCTATTAGACTAGCAGTTATATTTTTTCTTTTTCTGACATGGGTACACCAGCCAACTCTGCTAGCTTCTGATTTGCAGCTTGATTTATTATTTTACTGACGTTTGGTGGCATAACTTCAGTGCTGGGCAATTTTACTGCTTGTGGTCTGCGTATTAATCGTGCTAGTCTGTCCTTGATTGCTGAGAATGCTTTGCTGGCAACATCACCAACAGCACCAATACCTTTATCACGAACAACGTCAATAGCTTTCATTCCCAGTTGCTTTGCAATCGGTATTGCTTTTGGGGTTATCCTTCTAAATAGACCCTGAACAACAACACCAAGTCCATCCCCGTAAATCGCTTTACACGTAGGTAATCACGAATTTATCACCCTGACCATTACAGGTCCACGTTGAGCATTATGTATGATCATCTTTTTTTCTTTTCACTGACCTAATTGCATACCCTCAATCACTGCGATAATAATCATCAACGATTTCATCGATGAGGGACCGATAAACATTAATGTCCATGATACCGCGTGTAAATAATCTCTGACAAATAGCAGCTGCTTCATTTATGATTTCTGGGAAATTATTACCGGCTCGTTTTCCGTCAATCAGAATTTCTAATCTGTCCACGTCGGCAAGGACGTTACTGGGACAAAGTTTATCAAGGCCACCGTTGGACAGACCGCTTCCAGTGGCACTGGAGCCAGGATCTGTATCTTTTTCCTTACTTGTTGTTTTATCCGCTTTTTCTTACTTGTTGCTGAGCGTAATATCTGTTTTTGTTTAGCTTTTTCAAGCTGCGACTTCATTTCTTCTTCTTTCTGTCTCCTTTCTTGTTTTACTTGTTCAGCATACTCATCTACTGCCTGGTTAAAAATAATAAACTGATTAATATCTTCATCAGATCTGATCTGCGAAATATCAGTGGCGACGCGATATACATCCTTAACCCAATCGGCAGATTTCAGAGTTTTAACATATTCGGGTTTTACATACATATCTCTATAATGATATCCAAATGTGGTAATATCAATTATCTGGGTTTGGTCCTTGATAGCGGCAATAGCTTCCGGCGTAAATTTATCTATTATCTTCGTTTTAGCTTTTGGCGGCGGCTCATCTTCAGGTTCTGGTTGAGGAGGTTGTAGTTGAGGAGGTTGTGGTTGAGGAGGTTGCGGGGGTGGTGGTTGAGCTTCTTGAAGACGGCCAGGTAAAATTTCAAGAGCTTTTTGAGCTGCCTCAGTTGCTGTAACAATTTTCCTTGTTGGTTCGACAATTGGTTTAAATAATTGTTCTGCACCTTCTGTAAATTCCACCTGAGACTCTTGACGCTGTTGTAATTTTTGTTTGACAGAATCACGGACTGGAAGATATTTTTTAATTGCCTCTAGTCTCTGTCGAGCTAGTTTAGCTGTGTGAGATTCCATTATTGATATAATAATGATTTAATTAAACCAAGCTACTACAGCAGCAGGGAGAGTGACGACTTCGAGTGAGTGTCCGACGGGTAAACAAACACGCAAACACAAACGTCAAAGACAAAATAACCCAATTAGAGAAATCTTGGTCGGTTAGAGGTTTCGGTTTGACGTTATTGACCTTGTATTTTCATTATTCGTAGGAAGTTTTATTTTCATGAATGGACTCTTATAAAAAGTGGTCTGTTCACCCTCCCTGCTGCTTGGAGGGTATATCAATTGTCAGAACATTTCATTGGTTCTGCTAAATTTAGGTGATATTAACTCCTGTCCACCACAACTTAGCCAATATAATCCTGCTGCCTTGAGTCCAATACAAATGACGGGTAACGTTGCTATGTTATGCAACGCGTGCAAAAAAAATCGTTAAACTATGCCAACATTATACTAACAGAAATAAAACAGTAGATATTGAAATACACTTCCATAAATATATTTGATGGTCGGTAAAAATTAATTTTCCGTTCATAATAATTAATAGACCGATAAATCAGCCCCTCGCCCGTGATGATATCGTCCATCAGTATTAGCACAGATTTGGCGGGTTGATTTATCGGACAATACAATTAAGTGATCAGAAAAAAATTGCCTTCGGGAAAATATTACTTACCTGCTTGAAATGCAAAACTAATTGTTATATTGCTATAACGTGCAATCTCCATTGTTGATATGAATCAGGTTTATTCAAGCATTCAGTATGTATCAGCTGGCGCAGGTATCAAACTCGGTAAAACTACCACAGGGTTTGAAGGGAAAACTGTGCGTGTGTGTGTGATTTGGATTTTAACGTAGATTTAACAATTTTTCAGTCATATCGCTACGATGTCTGCAATGTGGCAGTTTATACTGATTTCTAGCACTGGGACATCATTCCGCAGACATGTAGCATGATGTCCTACCCAGTCATATTATCCTGACACTAGGCAGACCAGTCCTAATATTAACCTCTTAATGCTGAACGCCTAGCGAGGCAGCTGTTAGAACCATTTTAATAAGTCTTTGGTATGACTCGGCCGGGGTTCAAACCCACGACCTCCCGCATCCAAGGAGGGCGCTCTAACCACTAGGCCACCGGAGCGGTCAAGAAGGAAATTGTGCGCTTAGCGTGAATAATCGGTTTAAAAGCAAAAATGTGTATGAACTGTTTGAGACGAAATTTAAAAAGGTAGGTGTTACGTGTCTTAGGCTCGTACAAAGTAACAAAGAAACGAGTGAAGCCAAAAATCTTTATAAATGTTAACAGAATAATTTATTTCCTTAGAAAACAAGGTAAAAATGTGAAAAAGGACTTACGGTTTGTGAATCTAAGTCCTACCACTAAAAAGTTCTAAATGAATCAAAGTTCGAATCCTGATGAAGTTCCAAGATGGAAGGCGATGACGTCTTCTATATCCTGTTTTGTGCTGTTGTGTCAACAGTTCCTTGTTGAATTTTATGAATCAAGAATAATATTCCGGCTTTAGAATTCCGATTAATTTCTAATAAATATCTTTGTCCAAGAATTCTGATGAAGAAGAGTATTTTCCAGGGTGAATAAATTATTTTAAATAAAAAATTCAACTTAAACTGGTCAGAACACAAAATTCCTTTGAGTTCCGAAGGTATGAAATACGACTGACTATTTCACTACAAAACTTCAGTTTTAGCCCCAGCTAAAACGTAATTAAGACCCACGTCAATTATCATGTATTCTGGTATAGCCTTAGCTAAAAATCAACGATTCCCACACTTGAAATGAATTTTAAAAAGGTTGTTTACTCAAACTAACACGCAGGCCAAGTATGACCTTGATTATGACCAATGATTTTCACTCTGTGGTTACCAATTCTGAATCAAGGTCAGGACCTAGGTCAGCTACAAATACAATGTAGCAACACTACTGCGTTTTAATTAGGCTAAAAAGAACTGAACTGAATTTTCTGGAAAAATGTCAATTCCAGTGAATAAAGTTATCATTACAATAACATGTAATGAAATAAAAATAAAATAAAAAAATTTAAAGCTAACACAAAAGTAATTAAATTACATATACGTAACAGTAGGCCAATTAGATTTGTTCACATTTTGTCGAAATGAAAGCTGACTGAAACAATTAGATCTCCATATGAGTTCAGATATGGGCAAATTTACTTTGTCAAAACAAGGGCAGCTCAAAATACCGAAAATTTACTAATTTAGCTGTCTATACAACATTTTTGCAAGTTCACAAACTGGATTTTAACGTACAATAAAACAACAGCCAGAAAGAGAGTATCTTTTATTTTGGATAGTAAGAGATCAAAAAGTCACAGCACGGCCACTGGGCAATTAATTAATCAAGCGTAACCAGACACATGATCATGATTAATGTCCATGAAACAACGACATATGTACACAATATTGGTCGACGTAAGAAAATGAAAACTTGCATATTTGCGGACTAGTTAAATATATATTGACACGTTTCAGTTAAATAAATTTAAAAAAAACGAATACTGACATACCCAATGAAACCAATATTAAAACAAGTGAGAAAAGAATGACGACCTTTATTGCGACAGGCCCTCCGTCTTGGCACCAGTGGTGAAACAAATGGGTACGAAATAGCAAATAATCGGATGTAGTGGGTTTTAAATCCACGAGTAAGTAGGCGTGAGGGGTTTGAGTGGCATCGTCGTACCTATGTGTCAGCCAAGGAGTTCCTAACTGTTTGGCTAACACTTGCACTTGCGATTTATCTCTAGGGCTTTCAAACAAGACCACGTAATGAGCATTGAAACTGATAGTGCTTTACTTTTTTGAAACAAATTTTGGATGATGTAAATGACACTGGCATTACGACGATGCCCTTTGCGCGTAAACCACAGTTTAATTTCATCTTCGTCTTCTCCTAACAGGTCATCGAAGATGACCAAATGGGTTTGACTGGGGTCAGACACGATCCTGTCGTCTTCGCCAGGTATGCCTTCCACAAACACGATGGAATCGCCTTGACTTTCTCGCAGGAGGCTGTACGCCGATTGCCACTCTTTGTAACACCACACAATACGTTGAGGTGAACGATCGATCAAATGTCTGACAAATACGGTTTTGCCTGAACCGCTCGGTCCAGCAATTAACATGTTAAAGGGATGACGAAGATACAAGGCCTCCCAACTAGCACTATCTAAGTTTTCGTCGATGACTATGAAAGTGGTGGAAGAGGGAACAAAGACAACAGAGGTAGTCATAGTGAAGGGAATGTCATTTTTGAAACGAAGACAGACAAGAATTTTTATACTTTTTTCAGGACACGTTTATTTCAAAACATTTTTCAAATTAAACACGAAAGACAAAAATATATAAAAAGATAAATGGTTAAGTACATCGATAATATACACATCAAAACGATCAAAGTGGAATATAAACAAGTCACTGTACAACATTTTTGGTGACGAAGGTGTGGTGTCCTAGGGACAGTTTGTAATGTTCTTAGAGGCTCTACACTTGGCACAGTCACATAGGGTCTTTCGGGGATGTCCATGTCAGTGATGGTCCTGTCCTGAATGGAGTGGTTTTCCAGGGTGTCGGGTTCTTCTGACACTGTGGCTAACACAGGTTTAAAAGCTACTTTTTTCACTGAACATTTGAATTTATGATCACAAATCTTGGGCATAGTTTTCCGCTTCTTTTGTCCAAGCCTCGAAACCCAAACTTTTCCAGTGACGTACATATGGCCGCTGAGGGTATAAGTCACAAGCTGCACACACATCTTCGTAAACATCTTCAGTGACTAAAAGTTGACGATTCTTTTTTTCCCGTAGAGGTCGAGAAGTATCGAGATGAAAGCGCAAGACTTTTAACAGAATGAGTCTCTCGTGTACATTTAAAGGTACTACCCTCATGATTTTGGTGGTACCTCACAGAACAGATCGTAAAGAGCCCACAAGGAATCGGCTTGTAAACGAAATCCCAGAAAGGAAGTCACTAAGACACACAAAACACGACGACCCAAATTCATTGGATACAGTGCTTGTAAAAAGTGTTTGTAATCCGCCACAGTCTGAATGCTGTCATTAATTTCTTTCCACGGCAAGTATTGCATCACTACTGATAAAGATCGTGGCATGGTAGCAAGTTTTTATACCTCTTTTTGTTGGAGGTAATAAGTGTACCTTTTGCACAGAACTGATCGTACTCCGTCGACGTATCCAGATAGTTTAGTCACTAGTTCACACACCACACACCGCACAGAAATTTCCTCTACAAACAAAATTTGATAGCGTGAAAGATTTTGGTAATCCTCTAATGCTTCTTCTGGAATTCGTTGTAGTATGGACACTATGTAAGTAGAATCAGTAGCAACCAAAGTCTTCTGACCATTGGGTAGTTGGTCAAGGTCTGACCATTAGAATGCTTTTAATTAAACAGTCCTCTTGCAGTATTCAGGTACCACTGGTTCTAACATTGGTGACGTAACGGATGCAATTGTTCTTTGCCTTGGACTTGTACTTTGACAAACTCTCGGTAAATGCGTTCTCTCAACTCCACAGGCAAACCACAAATGTTCTCTTGTAAAGTATCTATCAAGAGGTTACTGGGGTCGTTCCACTAAAGGTAGGTAGTGACAATGCGGAGACCATCTAGCATGTTCCAGAAAAGCGGAATCTTTCTGCTTCTACTGGTGAAGTGACACACCGCAACTGATGCACTTCATTTTATCACCTTCGCCCAAGCAGATAAATTTAGCTTTGGTTAAGTCTTCGGGAGTAGATCATCCCAGATATTTAGGTCATTTTCCTTGGAAGGTTTGGAATCGACTTTTAAAGTCGCAGTATTCAGACAAACGCACAGGGAACGAATATTCTTCTTTTACAGGTTCATTTCGATGAGGGTACGGTGAAACCCGCATTAGTCTGCTCAGGCATGGATAACATCCGTAGGGTGCTAGCCGCATGGTTTCACGCTGAGGATAAAAACCAGTAAAGAGTCCACGATAACGAGTGGCACCGCTTTTGCATCCGTCAGGTTTGACACGCACAGCATCATTTCTATGGTATGTATTGTAGTAGTTGTCATAGCAAAGTTCCCATTATGTGGTACTGAATCACTGAGGTCACAGCGTACGGAGTCCCTGCAAACGCAAGGCACAGAATCGCACTCCACTTGAGAATCACCGAACTTGAATGGTGTTTGTTTGTTAGGATTCATCTTTCTCGCTTGGCAATGGTAGTCACAATGATCTATCGGTCTTGGAAGTTTTCCCTTTTTATATGCTGACCAATATCGATGTGTCCTTACGGTAAAGTGAAGTGGTTGGGAAGTTGCACTCGCTTCTGGTACACGATTTGATACACTTTTTCCAAAGGCCGTCTGACGATTTGGTGTGTGGCTGAACGTACAATCTTGTGAGGTTGGTAGGTGGTAACTTTAAAATCTTGATCCTCTCCAGACTGCGAGGCTTCTTTCAATACCCCAAAGTTCAGCACTTGACTGGTGCGATAAATGAGAGTCAATCCTTTCTCATCACACTCGGTGTGCACTTCACCTTGGGGGTCCCGGTATTCGTAACCATAATTTTTGGGATCGTCACTAGCAAAACGTAGAATCTTGTCGTTGGGGTGTTCGTCCGTCCAGGCTCCACAACGGTCTCCTTCCATGTCAGGGTGTCGGCGACCTAGGCTATCGATGTAGATGCAACTGTCCGTGTCAAAATACAGCACACGAAGCAGCAGGGGGGGTGAACAGACCACTCTTATAATTAAGCCAAATTTTAGTGATAATTGAGGCAAGTGGTCTGTTCGACTGCCGTACCGCGAAATCATTTGTCTTAATCATCAGGCAAATATATTCATTACCAAATGTCTGTCCACCCCCACCCCCCCTTGCTGCGGTGGACCCTACAACTTGGTTTTCGAGCAAATTTTGCATTATGATTAAGACAAATGTGTAAGGTTCGACTGCCATACCGCGCATATCATCTTCCCTTCTTGTCTGCTGTTATCTTACACACATATGTGGTCATTCACCCTTCCTGCTGCTATGAATTTATCCAGATCAGATATTGCATGTATATACAGTGTGAAGTGAGTCATACATAATATATGTACTGAGATAGGTATGCGTACCGATTTTTCAAGGACGTGTGACGTAGTAGTTCAAACAATAGTTGTGTTTATCGATAGTCCAGGTATTTGTGTGCAGTTTATTTCCGTGTTTTAATTTTAAATATAATACATTTTAATCGGTTCATACATATACTGGCAAAATATCTTAATAAAATTATAAATATTTATTTATTTGTAAAATCAGATATCAAATGCTATTGCACAATAATCACATATAATAATTTCTAAAACATATATTTGTAGTCGAGTTCGTTAGCTCAATGTTAAAGTTGTTGGAAACTTTAATACTGATGTTTGCTGTTCGACCCCAGATCTCGCCGAGATGGGTTCGGGTCCCCGGGTCGCCCACGTCTTTTAATAAGTGGGGGGGGGGAGGCATCCCCTGAGATTTCGATAAACCACCACGTATCTCGTGGTCGGATTCCATTTTGGATTCTACCCCGGGGTTTCGTGGGGGTTTTATCGAAATCGCAATGCCTAGACAGCCTTCTGAATTGCTAATATTTCACTTTCGTCGATTAGAAATTCGCCGGGAGGTGTGTCTATGCAATACCCCCCCAAAATAATCAGTAGTATGCCTTGAGCTCTCTGCCCCATGGAAGAACCCCCAAATAAACATCCAGAAAGCGTGTTAGCCAAAAGAAACAGAACATGGGTGTGCCGCATAATAGTCATAAGAGAGAGAATGACAATGTAAGGACCCCATGAAAGTCACACAGGCTATCGAGGGGTTCCATTGAAGGGTAATCGCTGGGATCTACTGATTATTTTTGATAAAA